>JAHHFK020005883.1:0-38349 GCA_024533555.2 Aedes koreicus
TTCGCCCTATTCAAATGTTGGCGCTGATATGACTGCGAATGGAGAGACGTCAAAACATCGAGAAGTAAAGACATCTGATGAATCATTGTTGTTAGCTACACACGCCTTTGCTATTGTCATCGATAATAATTAAACCTTTTACACATTATTAGTTATTAAATCTAGTTAAAAGTAAGCTAAAGTTAGTGAAATTTTAATACTTATCGCGCTAACTACTGTAAGTGGAATTAAATGTTATCATAAGAACATAAAAACGAATTTACAAACTATGAACTACAGCTAACCTAAAATTACATGAGTCGAAGATAGGATTTCGCCGCCTTTTATATATATAGCTTAGACTAATCATGTGATTCTAGCAAATGCCTCCAATTTGTAGCTTGAAGTCTACATCACGCAACAATGTGTGTGCTGTCGAGATTAGTAAAGAAATGGATAATTCTCCTCCCAACAATGTCAATTGCAAAGTGTCGAGTGTTCTACTCAAACTCATCCGTTAAGTTCTAATATAAGGTGTGGTCCATTTGGTATTGGGACAAGCATTTTTTATTTTTACAGCGACCCTTGTGGTCGGATTTGGAAACTATGACATCTTATGTGTTCCTTATAACAACATCAGAAGTTTTTTTTTCGTGGTGCATTTCAAACGTGTTTGTGAGAAATACAAAACGGATGAAGAAAGACTAAACATAATTGTGTGCAATCATTTGGAAAACTTTTCGTGGTCTGGGCCAAAACTTGCTAAAGTGTTGAGTTTTCCCCGAAATACCGTGTGGCGTGTTTTGGAAAAGTACAGAGAAACTTTGTCGACTGATCGCAAGCCTCAAAGCAAGCGTCGGGCGGGTACTGTCAACCGTCAATTGCGGAACAAAGTCATCAAGAACATTAAGGCGAACCCCAACATCTCAGACCGCGATTTGGCCAAAAAGTTTCGCGCCGCACGCCGTACTGCGCAACGGATTTGTCTCCGGGAAGGCTTCAGGTCATACCGTGCCTGTAGACAACCAAATAGGGATCAAAAGTAGAACAATGTGGCCAGAGTCCGTGCCAGAAATCTGTATGATCAGGTGTTGACACAATTCAATGGCTGTATCTTCATGGATGATAAAACCTATGTAAAGGCCGATTTCAAACAGCTACCGGGACAAGCATTTTACGTGGCTACTAATGCATCTGTAGCTGCGGTAGGAATACCAAGGTTTTCATCACTGATAAGACATTTAATTCAGAGCTGTACAGAACGGAATGTCTCCAAAAACGGATATTGCCATTCCCACAAAGAACCTGTCATGTTTTGGCCAGATCTTGCAAGTTATCATCACAGTAAAACAGTGCTACAGTGGTATGAAACCAACGGGATTCAGTTTATACCGAAAGAACTCAACCCACCTCAGCTCAGCTCCCCAGCTCAGACCAATAGAGATTTTGGGCAATTATGAAGAGGAAGCTGAAGGTGAATGGCAGTGTCGTCAAAAGCATCAATGAATGAGAACCAAGTGGAATAAGATTGCCAAAACGATGGATGAGAATAATGTGCGCCGGTTGATGAAACGTATTCCGGGATAAGTCCGCAAATTTCTTCGAAATCGAGATGATTAATTTTGTTTGTATTTTTCCTCTAAAGGTCACATCAAGTCGGATATTTTAGTTAAAACAGAATACTATTTTGTTAATGTATTTCCGAAATATGCACAATAGTCTATGTTTTAATTCTAACTGGGCCACACCTTAAACACGTATACTGAACTACTCTAAAACTATTAACCAATAATTATGTTAATAAAGATAAACAAACCGTTGTTTTGACCTCTCGTCCTCGATTTCATTTTCTATGCGGACTTACCGTGAGTTCATTCACATATCCACATAGAAAATCAATGTCATTGCCAATGTTCAGCCGAATAACCATAGTAATTCCAGCTGACAGTATTCAAATGCTAGATGGACGCTCGAAGTAGTCAAGGAGTTGTTTTGTTTATTTATTGTATCTAAACTAGTGAATTTCTACCGGTAGTTGGACGGAATAGACTAAAGGAATGTTTCCTAGAGTCGGTTGCTACAACGAAATTTGTATGGCTTTGGTAAACAAAATTTTCCAACGGTGAAAATCAGGGGACAATCGAGTTAACTGAAGAACTGGAAAAATGTTGTGCAATTTTTATTACCTACTGCAGTTAGCATTACCATGCAACAGCGAATTTTCCTATTGCAATTTTCTATTATTTCCTTAAATTATCTATACAACATATCAAGGCCATTTGAGGAACATTTACTTGAACAATTTAAACATAAATGGTGAAGACCGAAAGTCCTGCTGTATATGATTGGCTATTATTCGAGAAGTGATTTACGGGAATCACGTCTGTCAAAAGGACGACTTCTAGAAACACAGGTTATTTGAAAGCTACCGATTTCAGTGATTACTCTGCCAATTTTTTTTAAAGCAAACTTAAAAAACAAAGTGCTGATTGTTGATTGATTATGGCTTCATCAAGCAGTGAGCAATTCCACCAGCACGAGGAAGACGGTTCTGTAATTGAATTTTATAGTAAGTTGGCATAATTGTAATATGATTCGTTAGTACGCTTCTATCTCTCGGTTTGCTTCAGATTTGGGGGTTTTTTTTTTTTGAAAGTTGTAAGTTTGGTGATGAGAAAAAAATGTAGTTATCTGTAGCGATGACAATCAATTATTTTGTATGACACTTCTAGGTGCTTATAATATTTAAAAAGGATCCGTTTTTCTATGGTAATCTTGCGCAATGATTTAATGATTGAGCCTTCCAACATGCTTGCTGTCTGATCTATTTCAATGATTCTGGTCTCTAACTTATTTCACCCCAATTATCCCAATTTGTAATTTGCATGGGAAAAAATTTCCCAAGTTGTATGGAATATTCATATTTAAAATACATTACCGTATATAATTTTCCGATTTAGAAAATCGGATGTTCTGCACAATTATCCTTTTTCAGTCAAATATTTGATTCCAGTTCACTGCATCTCGCTCTTCTCTTAGCATAACCGACTAGAATATAACCGTGTGATTTATCTCACATCTTACCCACAAATTCTCGCCGTTTTTAGTCACTATCACTAGTATTGCATCACTTTTTAACTCAGCAATTCTTCCTGAGTAATCACACAGTTTTTCACAAAATCTGATTCCGCAATAAATTCAAAACGCATTCGATCCGTACGCTTCCGTCGACTTGAATGAGGAAAAATAGCCTTACATCAACCGGAGCCGATCGATCCGGGCTAAATATTTTGAAACTATGACAATTTCGTTCATCGGTGGTTGCTAGGATCATGAAACCCGCGCGACCAACAGGTACGTCAACCACATGTTGATTTTCTGGAGCTCAGCTGCTTTCTGTTGCAAACACGTGGCTCACAACTTTGACCAACTTTTTGGATCCACCGGTGTTTTGGGCTGTCAGGAGTCTAGGTCTAGGCCATTTGCCACTTGTTGATATTTGGACGTTTTTGCTTAGAAGTTTCATTTAGGGCAAACTAGTTGATATTTTGTGATTTTTCGATTTGTTTATTTCATATAAATATCCGCAGGTCGATTTGGATGGTTATCAACAAGTAGAACAAGTAGCTATCCAGTTAGATGCACACCTCTATCGAATAAGCCTCGTGGACAGCAATCTTTGCCGGTGTGGAAACGGTTATGACGACATTGATCACGCAGTGCGGCAATGCACGGATAATTACGCCGCCAGAACGCGACTTTTGAATACCCTAGAGACTTAAGGAAGACAACCTTATGTTTCTATAAGAGATGTTTTGGGGTCTTGCGACCTTTATAATATACAATCATTTTATGTGTTTCTTCAAATGTCTAGTATAAGAGTTTAATTTGCATGTTTTTCTTGCTTTATTTATTAGTTTGTGTTTGTTATGTTCTGACTTTTGAACAAAAATAGAGCCCTGACCATTTCGTACAAAGTGCTAGTACCAGCGACAACTATCTGACGATACTAAAGAATCCTATTTCCATGTTTCTCTGTCCAACACATCCCAAACGTGTTCCACAACAGGAATGTTCCGAACACTTCGCACTTTGATTGTGTACCACACACATATCACCTATTTTAACCTCGGGTAAACCGCGAGTAAACGTCCCAAATCCTACTAACCTCCCAAGCAACCAAAAGTTCTGATAAAAGGGTGTTTTTTGGCTTCACCAGCAAATCGAAGGATTATAATGAGAATTCTATTCAGCTTACTTTTGAAGCAATTAACCGAACTTTTTAGTTCGCATTCAATGTTTAAGCCTCTAGCAGCATTGTTATCAACTTCTAAAGATTGCAGCATTGTTATCAACTTCGAAAGAAAGGTACGTTTAAGAGGTAGTAGAGAATGCTATTCAGCTCAAAAAGCACCTCAAACGAACTCAACAAAACCGAAAAAAAAACAAAAAACAAGTCGACTACACGACACTGAAGAAGTCTGCAAATTGTAGACGAAATACGCGTATCAGTCAAGATAAGCAATAAAGGTAGTTGGAATTAAATGGAAATTACTAATCATTTTTCTCATTTTCTAGTAACAGGTATTCCACTAAGCAGCTCACACTCTCCAGGATTCAAAATACATTTATATTCGACATTTTTGTTCGTCTCTCATCCTTCCGCCAATTTATTTTTGGAGTGCTGTGTTGTGAAATGAAGATTCAGTTCAATTTGATGATTTTTCTAAATTAAATTATTTTTTCATAAATACCTACTACCTAGACTCCAACTCGAATGCTCCTCTTTAAAACCGGGATACTTACCACTGTGCCATATGAACGAGGTGGGTTATGCTATGATTTTACTCGAAGCGTTGATTCCATGTATTAGTTGCTTTTTTGTTCCCTATAATCTTATCTGAACCTAAAAGTGTACTTCAAAAAGTAGGAAAGTAGTTCACATAAATGGATTGTGAACTTTTGCGCTGATTAGAAGTACGATTAGTACTTTGATTGAAATTTGTGTAAGAGATTTTTTGAAGTTCAAAGCAAGTTCGCAACTAACAACATATAAACTTGAAGGTAGAGTTGAATAGCAAAAAGAAACTTTTCTTGAAGTTGCTCTAAATATTAATGGCGTTTTAAATAAAATTTAGTTCTGCCTGTGCGTGAAGTGTCTTGTTATTCAGCAACAAAGTTGCATGGAACTAAATTTCAACTAAATGTGAACTTCTAAGTTCTCATCTAAGACAAAATTCGTACTTTTGGTTGCTTAATACTAGTATTAAGTCATTTATTATAACGTTTGCATTAAACAAAATGGACTTTTTCGGATGGTGATAAAAAAAAATCTAAGACAGATAATTGCTTTTGATAAATTTACCATGGAAGGTAATTATTTAAGATAACTCGCAAAAAAATTTCTTCTTTCTTCGTTTTATTTATCAATTCCTCCTCAGTTTTCGCGACAAAATTGTTGGAGTAGATCTTACGCTTCAGGTTGGCCCAGAAATTCTCAATGGTACGCAGCTGGGGGACGTTGGGCGGGTTCGCCGACTTGTGTACCACATCGATATTTAGCCGCTTCATCCTCCAACGATCGCTTCGAGTATTCGGCCGACGCTGATCCGGCCAGAACAGAGCGTATTCGTCCTTACGGTATTTCTTGATGGACGATGCCACTTCCGGCAGGCATTTCGTACTATAAATTTCCCCGTTCACGGCCAGTACGGAGCGAAAGAAGAGCGGTTTTGACATCCCCTTTTCGCTGATTGTCAGCCACAGCAGCACCTTCTTTGGGAACATGGTGTGTGAAATGAACTTCACTTCAGAGCCCACATCGGTCGTGGGGGAAGTAAAAATACGAAGAGCCCTGCTGGTCGCTGCCATCCAGGGTGAGATAGGTATTGTTGTCCGTCACCACCGCCACATCGCGATCCGCCGGGAAAATCGAGTTGACCATCTTATCCAGCCGCCGCCAAGGCCATGTACGCAGCTCCGAAACCAGTGGACGCGACCTGCTCTTTCTGATATGTAAATGTTCATAAATAGATATTTTTGTGGGTGGTTTAGGTTTGGATTGCAGGGGGGGGTTTGTAGGGGGGCGGGGGAGTTTGTGTTTAATCGTGTGGGAGAGTGTGATATGTGTAACTAGAAAATAAGAAGAATGATTAGTAATTTCCATTTAATTCCAACTACCTTTATTGCTTATCTTGACAGATACGCGTATTTCGTCTACAATGTGCAGACTTCTTCAGTGTCGTGTACTAATACTCGACTGAAAGAAAACCTTCGCCACCTGCCGTATTTATCCTATTTTCTATATACAAACACTTGTACCTACAGCTAACATTTCTTGTACCTAACCTATCCTGAGTCCAAAACAAATATTATGCTTGATATCTACCTCGCCTTTTCTTTATACCCAACCTGATTATTCCGTAGCAGCGGGTGTTCCACTGCGTCGGTTTTGATGTCGTTTGGGTATTAAGTTAAAGAGCCATGTGTACCCGTTACCTTGGTCTTTGTTTAGTAGATTTGTGTTTTGTTGTTTGTTAATTTCTAAGCTTTCTGCGACGTCTAATTTCCAGGGTGTAGAGGTAGTCCGTAAGATTGTGATGTCATTCGTCGTTATGTCGTGATTTTCCGTAAAGATGTGTTCTGCAACTGTCGATTTGAAGTTATGTGAAATTCCTTTGTCAGTCTGTTTGACAGCCTTAGTCACCTCCGCTAGATGCTCTTTGAACCTTGTTGCCAAGGTTCGCTTTGTTTGACCTACATACATTTTGCTGCAGTGTTTACACTTAATTTTGTATACCCCTGCTCTGCCTAATACATCTATTGAATCTTTGGTGGAGCCTAACGACGATGCCAATTGGTTGTTCCTGCTAGAGAAAACTAAGTCCAAGCCAAATTCCCTAAGTTGAGTTTTTAGCTTTTGTGTAATATCTTTATCGAAGGGGACAGACACACGTTTCAGGGGTTCAGGTGAATCGGAAAGGGTTGTTTGTGATTTCCTATGAAGAAGTTTTTCCTTTTTTTGGATGATAGCTTGAATTGTCCTCTTTTTGTAACCATTGAGTCTAGCAGTTTCGAAGATATATGCTAATTCTTTGGCTTTTCCGGTTTTATTGAGGGGAAGGGTCAACATTCGGTGGATCATGTGGTGGAAAGTGGCCATTTTATGTTGAAAAGAGTGGTTTGAAGTGTAAGGGATGACTCTTTGGGTGTTTGTGGGTTTTCTGAAAATTTCAAACTCTAAAGACGATGATGACAATGATTCTCTAACTACCAGAAGGTCGAGGAATGCAAGTTTCCCATCCTTTTCTATTTCATAAGTGAACTTGATGTCTTTATGGAGATTGTTGATTGCTTGAAGAATTAAGGGGAGATCATCTTGTTTAACTACGGCAAAGATGTCGTCGACGTATCTCCACCAGCGGAGTTGGAAGTAATCCTTCCGTTTTAAGAATGGTTTCTAGATTTGCCATAAACAGTTCACAGAGGAATGGGATAGAGGGTTTCCCATGGGGGCTCCTTTTAGTTGTTTATAGAAACAACCTCTGAAAGTGAAGTAGTTCTCTTCCATGCAAAGTTTCTTCGGTGAGCTTAAGGTACATTCGCACTTTGCTTCCATGCTGTATCATCTCCTTGTTTTAAAGCCAATCTTCTAGAAGGTTAATCGCGTCCTTGGATTGGTACGCTAGGGAAAGGGCGGTGACGAAAGATACCATTATCATTTTCATTTATATGACCTGAGCTTGCGAAGATGTTGTACGAATTCCTGAGAGTTACGAACTGAGCTTGTTGCTCGGAGATACCTTGAAATTCTTTCACTAGCCATTTGCTAGCTTATGGGCTGGAGATCCCAGATGAAACAATCTCCCTCATTTCGTTTCCGGGTTTGTGGACTTTTGGGAGGCCTTTAATTCGGGAAGATGGAGTTTGGTTCGCGAAGACGGACTGCTGTAATCCCCTAGTACTGCTTTACACTCCTTGTTTTATCCACGTGTTTCACCATGTTTGGTAGGGGGTCTACTCGAAGCTGCCTGTAAGGTCCATTGTTGATTTTTAAAGCCATCTGCATGTCGTAGTCCTCCTTATCCATGATGACGACTTTGTTGCCTTTGCGCCCGCTTTTAGGTAAAAAACAGGTTTAATTTCAGTTCCTTGACGATACGAATTTCCGCTGTTGTGTCTTTGTTTTTGTCCGTCCTTAATAATGTTTGGAAGTGATAGTCTCATGCCAGTTTTGTGAAGATGTTGGGAGTGGTGTGTAATCGCTGTCTCCACGTCGATGATGATCTGCTCCAAGGAGTATCCGATAAAATTCCAGGAGTTCTTATCCCGAGCCAAGGTGGCAGAGGATAAATCCTACACTAAAAAAAATGTTGTAGTAAAAACTACCATTTTATCCGACTATGCCTATTTTCAAAACTACCATGAAATTCAGTTAAATTTACTACGTGTATGGTACAACCTTCAACGTTTGTCGTATATTTGACAGACCTTATATAGATATCAACCATGTTTGATCTAATCGCAGGCATGGTAAATTTTTAACGTGTTACTAACGCCATATGTGTACTCTTAACCGAGTAGTATGCTAGTATGGAAAATATTGATACCGGTACTATAAGTTGTCTTTCCCTTAGGCATAATCAAACTACGCAAATGTTTCTGGGGAGTCAAAATGTGCCGAAGGACCGGAATACGATTGTCACGACTGGACCGCTCAGTGCGGTGAAATTGACGCAGAAAAATGTCAGGAGGCATGGAGTGACATTGTAGGTGAAAAAAGAAGAACTACACAGTGGCTATAGACAGCAATTGGTGCGGATTTTTTTTAATTAGTCGTAAAGAGATTTGCCATTCTAAAATTATATAACCTTAATTTTTTTTAACAGCTACCGAAATTTTGAACTAAATGTTAACAACTCCTAAATAAACTTAAGTTAACTATTTACAGTTCATTGATCTAATTCCTTATAGAGTGATATGATGCAATGATATGATCTACACACTTGGAAAATTTTACAGTATTTGGTAATTTTTTACCGAACTTTCAACAGCTGAACTTTCGGTAATCCGATTTAATGGATTTCGGTAAAATTTGACAAGTTCCGGTAATTTTTTTACCGGAATACTCAACGGAACGGAACAACCTCTCAAATATTTTGTCAAAATAACAGCGAATCAAAACAAAAATTCAAGTACGGCGCAAGAATGTATAACAAGATGCAAGGTGTACTTGGGACTCTCAAGCAGTGAACCAATTCTTAATCGCTAATTTCCTATTCATTGTAGCATCAACTGAAATGAACTTTTCGATCAGTTACAGTGTTTTCTAGAGGAAAGCAAGTGAAAAAGATGCGATTGACAATTTATGTTTTCTCAGGACCCTATCTGCTACATGGTTGCTACATGTTTATCCTCGATTGCAGTTCAAAAAATGTAATCTGTCAATACGGTAGTATCAAACAATAATACACGATATACTTAGGGCACTCTGAGAAAAAATCTTGTAATATGGGAGTATGATCTACCAAATGTGCTGAGTGACTAAACCGTTTGACTCTAGCTACTGATAGTTTGTTTTATTTTGTGAAGATCGTAAAACAGAAAAGGTGGAGTTGGGAACCAAACTTCGAGCAATTTAATTTTTAAGAAATTTTGATTTCTTAAAAGAAAACTTTCAATTTCTATTACTGGCTTTATGACTAAAGCATTGCAAAATAGGCTAAAGATTTCTATATATATGATTATCAATTGGAAATAGGAATAACTGTTCGTTCATGAAACCGTTTTCTCAGTTCATTGAGAATATTACTTTGAACTTTATGAACATTTTCTCTTCATTAACATACTCTATCAACACTAAAAACAATGTTTCATACAAGAACAACTGCGCAGTCCCCGTATTCCTGATGGGATTTTAATAATAACTGAATAAACCAGGTTCACTCATTGCCTTGTTGCGGGAAATTTGTCGAAAACTGACATTGTCATAATTACAGTTTAATCTTGGTTTTAATCACGCTCAATTAATGCGTTTCGCATCGATTGACACCAAAATTCATCTGCATGCTCCATTCAAATTGAATCGCATCTGCTAGAATAGCCCCAGTTGCGGACCATTGTCGAGAGCTTCGAGAGCGTTTGATTTAGGCTAGATTTGCTGCGAGGCTCTTTGGATTGTCGGAAAATGTGTGACTACCTTCCTACTATTTGCGAGATGATATCGGCCATGATCTTCGGAAGTAAGTGTGCTAGGCTTAATATCTGTGTATCTTGATGGTTTGATGTGTGTTTCTCTCTTTCAGATACTGATAAAATAGACGAGGAGTATTACTACGATGAAGCAGCTGTTACAACATTCAAAACGGTATAGCAGATCGCCGGTCCTCCGGAAGTTGTGGACAATCTGGAATTCTTTTAAATAGATTTTATTTATAATAATTTATTTTTTATTTGAAGTTTTTTTTATTTTTATTAAATATATATGTTGTACCTTTCATGCTATACCTTCCATAGCATATCCATGATAATCCAAAAATGTCCTTACCTTGATATACATGAACATTGTACCCCATCTGTCAGATAGTAATAAACGAGCTAAAGAGTAAACACGTGTTTCTACTCGTCCCGAAATTGGAAGTCCGCGATTATATTTTCTACGCCTCCGTCGTGATTCTTGGGATTACGCCCCGTGCTCTGCTTCGTGCTTCGCCCCGTTACAACAGTTTTGGCGACGAGGATGGCGAATGCAAATGCTTACGATGGAGATCTGCCTCAAGTTGTTGCTGCTGCTGGTGGAGGTCTACCTCAAGTTAATGCTGCTGCTGCTGCTGGAAATCTGCCACCAAATTTCCACATCGATGCGTACGACCGGAAGAAAACGCGCTGGTCGAGATGGGTAGAACGACTCGAGACTGCTTTTACCATCTACGCCGTAGTGGATGCGGATCTTCGACGGAATCTACTTCTCCATTTGATGGGAGCGGAAACGTACGAAACGTTGTGTGACAAGATTGCCCCGAACAATCCCAGAGCGAACACGTTTCAAGAAATCGTCGATACACTCGAACAACATTTCGACCCTCGGCCGCTGGAAATATCCGAAAATTTTCGATTTAAGTGCCGTCGTCAGGGCGACAAGGATGCTCCTTCCCCGGACGAAACCATCGACGAATATATTGTTGCTCTTCGTCGTATCGCTGTTACCTGCAACTTCGGTAACTACTTGGGCACAGCGCTGAGGAACCAACTTGTGTTCGGTTTGAAGCGGAACGATATTCGAGGACGTCTTTTGGAACGAAGGAACTTGACGCTGCAGGATGCTCGCGACATCGCTGTCAGCATGGAGCTGTCACAGAAGGGTGGCGCGGAGATTGCCAGTGCGCTTTCGAAATCGGAGGTAAACGCTGTACACCACCGACGAGGTAAGGCTACCGATAAGAAAGTGGGGGGGGAAAATCTCCGTCTGCTGGCAAATCTGCGGGAGAAAAATATTGCTACCGGTGCGGCGACAAATCGCACCTTGCTAAAGCATGCAAGCATCAAAATACTGTGTGCTCGTACTGCAACATTAAAGGGCACCTGGAACGAGTGTGCATGCGGAAGTCTTCGGCGGGCAAGCCCCAGGCCGGAGGATCCGGAGCAAAACCCAGTGCAGTGAAAGCGATCGATCAGCGGAATAGTTCTACGGAGGATGTCGATACGATTGAAGTTATGGTCGGCGAGATTTGTACGTTGAATAGTAGTTCGAGAGCGGCGAAGCTGTGGACGACATTGATGATTAACGGTGTAGCGATTCGGTTCGAGATCGATACGGGCAGTCCCGTTAGCATCATTAACTCGCAGCTTTTCCATCGCTACTTCGAGGAGTGCCACCTGCGTGAGTGTTCACTAAATCTCGTTAGCTATTGTGGTACCGACATTCATGTATTGGGAGTCCTTGATGCGACCGTTGATTACCGTGGGGTGCGAGCCAACTTACCGTTGTATGTGGTGGATTCTTCGAAACATCCGCTGCTTGGAAGAGAGTGGCTCAAAATGCTGAACGTGAACTGGAATGCAATCCTGAAGAAGTTAGATCCGGTGAACGCCATCGATCGTGCGATCGATTCCCACGATACTGCTGACTACCTGAAACAGATTTTTGTGAAGTATGCGACGGTTTTCGAAGATTCCATCGGGAAAATTTCAGCTGTGCAGGCGAAACTATATTTGAAGCCGAATGCTCAAGCGGTGTTCCTGAAAGCCCGGAAGATCCCGTTCAACATGCGCGCCATCGTGGATAAAGAACTGGATCGGTTGGAATCCGAAGCAGTGCTGACGAAAGTGGCCCACAGCAACTGGGCAACACCGATCGTGCCAGTGAAGAAAAGTGACAACCGAGTGCGTATATGTGGGGATTATAAGCAAACGGTAAATCTTCACCTAAAAGTGGATCAGCACCCCCTGCCAACTATCGATGAGCTGTTTGCGTCGCTTGCGGGTGGACAGAAGTTTACTAAAATTGATCTCGTGCAAGCATATCTTCAGATGGAAGTTGCTGAGGAGGATCGCGAGATGCTTACACTAAATACGCATCGTGGGCTATATCGACCAAACCGGTTGATGTACGGCGTAGCATCTGCTCCTGCAATTTGGCAGCGCCAAATCGAAATAATCCTACAAGGCATCGACGGTGTAAGTGTATTCCTCGATGATATCAAGATAACTGGGCCCACTGATGCAATCCACTTGCGACGGTTGGAAGAAGTGATGCGCAGACTGAGTTACTATGGTATTCGTGTGAATCGGAAGAAGTGCGAATTCTTCACGGACAAAATCGAGTACTGTGGCTACGTAGTAGATCGTGAAGGTATACACAAGGTTCAACAAAAAGTGGATGCTATTGTCAACATGCCCCGTCCGAAGAACAAAGACGAGGTACGTTCGCTGGTTGGGCTTGTCAACTACTACGGCCGGTTCTACGAAAACCTCAGCACTGTGTTGTACCCGCTGAATAATCTCCTGAAGAACGACGTGGAGTTCATCTGGACCAAGGACTGCGAGAAGGCGTTTCGATCCGTGAAGGAGCGCATGCAGAAGGACAACTGCCTAGTACACTATTCTTCAGATCTACCGCTGATTCTCGCTACAGATGCGTCTCCCTACGGCGTGGGAGCTGTGTTGAGTCACGTTTTCCCGGACGGCACCGAGCGACCTATACAATTTGCTTCGCAGACGTTGAATCATACCCAGCAACGGTATATGCAGGTCGATAAGGAAGCATATGCAATCGTGTTCGGAGTAAGGAAATTCTTCCAGTACCTGTACGGTCGGAAATTCGTTTTGTTAACCGACAACCAAGCCATTTCGAAGATATTCAATGAGAATAAGGGCCTTCCAGTGATGTCTGCACTTCGCATGCAGCATTACGCCACTTATTTGCAATCCTTCGACTATGAAATTCGTTTCCGTAAGTCGGCGGATCATGCGAATGCTGATGCCCTTTCCCGAATGCCATTGCAACTTAAGGATCCTGATAACGTGATTGAGGAGTCCGATGCCGTAGAAATCAACCAAATTGACACCTTGCCGTTGACCGCTGCTGAACTGTCTGAAGCCACAGCTGTGGATAAGTCCGTGAGTACGCTGGTCCAGGGATTGAAATACGGACAGAACGTCGACGGGAAGTACCGATTTGGAATCGACCAATCCGAGTTTGCCTTGCAGAAAGGTTGTCTTCTTCGTGGAATCCGTGTCTACGTGCCGGAAGTGCTCCGCAAGCGCGTACTGGCGGAACTTCATTCCACGCATTTTGGAACATCCAGAACAAAATCACTCGCCAGAGGCTACTGTTGGTGGAATGGTATGGATAAGGAAATCGAGGAGATGATCGCCAACTGCGCCAAATGCCAGTCCGTTCGGTCAATGCCTGCTAAAGTTCAACCACACTTCTGGGAACCTGCTACGGAGCCGTTTCAACGAGTCCATGCGGACTTCGCCGGTCCGTTCATGGACTGCTACTTCTTCATCCTGATAGATGCCTACACGAAGTGGCCAGAAATAAGGGTTTGCCGGTCCATCACAGCAGAAAGTACAGAAAGCATGTGTCGCGACATTTTCAGCACCTTCGGCATTCCAACAGTATTCGTTAGTGACCACGGGGTGCAGTTCACGGCAGAGTCTTTCCAGTTGTTTCTGAAGCGTAATGGAATTGTCCACAAAATGGGAGCTCCGTATCATCCCTCGACGAACGGACAAGCGGAACGTTACGTTCAAACATTCAAACAAAAGTTGAAAGCCCTGAAATGTCCAAAATCGCAGTTGAACGTCGAATTGTCAAACATTCTGTTGACGTATAGGAAGATGGTACATCCAGCGACCGGTAAATCTCCATCGATGATGATGTTTGGTCGACAAATTCGTTCGCGACTAGACTTGATGCAACCGAAGGCTACCGAGGAATCACCTTCCACTTCAGCAGTGCGTGAATTGAAGAACGGCGAACGAGTTCGCATTCGGGATTTCCTCTCCAGTCACAAATGGCAGTTCGGACGAGTGACCTCAAGGCTTGGAAGACTTCGTTACGCGGTGAAGCTCGACGATGGAAGGATATGGGAAAGACACATCGATCATATCGTGGTGGTCGGCACGGAATTGGTATCACCAAGGAGTAACCAAACGGCAGCGTATGAACCACATCGCTTCGATCCTGAGTCATCGACAGCACCAACGGTACCTACAACTGTAGCTCCATCTTCCGAAGGCCGTAATACTGATGGTGAGTATCCGGTAGTACCTGCTCCAACCGATTCGGTGAATGATGGAAACTCGCAATCAACGGATCAACCGATCCAACCGGAGACGTCGCAGAATATTGTACCCCCGATACTAGAGAGAAATGATGTAAATCAGCCCCTAAGGCGTTCCACGAGGACAGTTCGAGCTCCCCAAAGACTAAATCTTTAATTTTTTTTTGCATTGTATCCAAGTTTGCATTTTTCACAAAGGGGAGAGATGTTGTACCTTTCATGCTATACCTTCCATAGCATATCCATGATAATCCAAAAATGTCCTTACCTTGATATACATGAACATTGTACCCCATCTGTCAGATAGTAATAAACGAGCTAAAGAGTAAACACGTGTTTCTACTCGTCCCGAAATTGGAAGTCCGCGATTATATTTTCTACGCCTCCGTCGTGATTCTTGGGATTACGCCCCGTGCTCTGCTTCGTGCTTCGCCCCGTTACAACAACATTTCGTTCCATGTAGATCAGTTGTCAAAATTCCGCTTGCCGGCGTCGGTGTTGTAGTGGTAAAGCGTGACTGCTACTTGGCACCCCAGTGGGTCTGGGTTCAATCCCAGTCGACGTCGGTGGTTTTTCTGAGGCGAAAAAATCTGGTCACGTCTTCCTTCGGAAGGGAAGTAAAGCCGTTGGTCCCGGTTCATATTCATGAGTCGTTAGGTAGGGTCCAGGTGGTGGAGTCGTCTTCCTGGCGTCGGTGATTGTCACCATGTGAGGAAATAGGCCGACGTAAAATAAAGATTAAAAAAAAAAAATTCCGCTTGATAATATTGAACAAAATTCCGAGTTCTCTCTACTTTTGAAGTCGATACTGGCCTTTTCAAGTTGAACATCGATATTTTTAATTTAAATGTATGAAATGTGTACCCGTGCTCCAACGTAATGGATTATCGTCATTGACATACCTAAAAATGCGTAAAAAGACAGAGACAGCTCTACTCTGAGTTGCTTTGATGCACCAAGTAACTCAATATAGCATAAAATTCTATCAATCTTCATCGGTTCTTATCGGTGGCCAGGGTTTCAAAAAGTTTGACTTCTAATTTGTTTGCAAAAATATTGAATATTTCGCTAATGGAAATGGAAGATGGAACAATGGCGAGCCCTATTTCACGAATATGAGGGTTCTTAGAATATGTTATATGAGATACGTGATACAGATGGCTTTACTGAAGTCCAACGTTCAGGTTTGATAACAGTATGTATAGATTGGTAATTTGCTGAACATCGATTCTTAGAAGCTGAAGCTTGGGTCGGAGTGCATTGGGCCTAGCTCATTTGTCTCTTATCCCGCTCTTGTTCCACAGCACCAGTCTGGCGGAATGATGTTGCAATAAAAAAATAGCAGGTCAATCCGAAACTGGTGGGTTTATTTCAGTTGGAATTAATTGGAGACATGCAATTAACATGTTCTCGAAAAAGGCAAAGGTGAATACTTGTAGTAGTAAACATGATATCAAATTACATATACAGATATGTAATTTGAGCGAATATAGGTTATTTTCAAAATCAGAGATAAATGAAGATTGCAGGTGTCCTATTGTGCACAAAAGAGAGCTCATATGCTAACGAGCGGTTTGTTTGACAGAGAGCTGCTGTGCAAAAACAGAGAGAAAACAAATGACAGTGCTCGCTTGCTGAACATCGTGAGTTACTCGAGGTACCTTAAAAGCAACTCTGAAATTGCTCGCCACAAGGAGCTGTCTCGCCCCTTGATAAAAAGTACTATACGTTCGTGCCCACACGCAAAAAAAATATGGGCAAAAATTTCCATTGCGAGGTTAAAATCAAACCCAAATCCTTTTTTCCCCCAGCTCATTTGGTTTTTGCTTTCCTCCTGGCTGGGGCTTCCAGGGGGGGGGGTGGGGGCACTGGGAGCATAGTAAAATATCTAATATATTTCAAGTCTGTGGTTCTATATTCACAAAAAAAAAAAAACACACCCTAATTTTATTTTTTAACCATCTAGTCAAGTTGAAAGCAGAGTAAAGTGATGCTGCTGTATTGGTGCTGCACTTATTTTAATTTTATTTTATATGAATATCAAATACTATTCATGACCCATTTAGTTATTAACCATATGTGCAATAAACATATAGTCTTAAAGTGCAACAGCTGAATGGATATTAATTTTAGTGTACATGGATTGTATTAACTTGTCCTAGCAAAATTCAAATGAGTTTCTTAATACATTTTCTGTGAAAAGGTGCATGGATTTTATTTATTCATAAAAAGGTTGGTATTGGATTTTTTGTATCTTTTCATGTAATAAAACGAAATGTGTGGATAAAAGAGGTTTTATTTGTACTATCATAAAATGTAAAATATATCTCCGACGTTAAGTTTAACGTACACAGATCAGGAGAAAATCGATTTTTGGTTAACGGATTATACTGCGTTCAACCACCTACGCAATACATACCTTCTGTACCCTCTAGCTTAAATTCCTGCGAAATATTTCATCGACGTTCCAGGTGGTCTGAGATTGGGAAAGTATCAACGAAACCCCATCAATGGTCACCCTCTCTAACTTTTCAGTTGAAAATCAGCAACCTGTAAAAGATAATAGCGAACAGAAAGACATCATTTGGTGCAGTATAAATATAAAAAACTTTTATAGAACTTACCTTGCCAGCACTCCAGGAATTCAAGAGGGAGACTCAAATCGCCGAGAATAGTTTTCTCAACCTCTTTCGACCGCCAGTCGTAAAGTTTGTTGAAGATAGTTTCCGTGCAATCACTATCCCAATTTTTTGAAGCTATCGCGTTCAGCAGCTCTTCTGCGGGAATGGAAAAAATGCTCGGCAGCTCTGAAATATTCAAAATAAACACTGTTAACATGGCAAAGAAGAACATCTATAGTAGTTATTACGTTCAAAAAATTCAGTGACTTCCGCTGGCAAACCAAGTACCTCAACCACCACACGGTAAACTTCACTTTGCTTCTCCATTTTGCAGTTTTTTTTTCTTCTAGAACGACAAAGCAGCTGATTGTTTTTCGCGCACGGTTATTTATTTCGTTTTTAGTGCGAAGATGGATAGAATAGAGCAAAGTGAAAATACACTTGAATGACATTTCACGCTCCATTGAAAATGCGGACCATATCAGTCTCATTGGAAACGAACCTGTGTATTTAGTGACGGGTGTTAAACATTATGTGCGGCAAATGAAAATCATACTGGCTCACATGATTCAATTCGAAGCAAAGATTTAGCTATTTAAGTGCCAATTTTAGTAATAAAAATTATTGATTTATTTACAGTGTAGTAAATTTGACTGAAATTTCATGATAGTTTTAAAAATAAGCATAGTCGGGTAAAATGGTAGTTTTTACTGCAAGATTTATTTCAGTGTAAAAACTAGTCACTTGTTGACGTAAGGCCAGTATCGACTTAAGAAGTAGAGAGGTTTCGGAATTTTGTTCTATATTACCAAGCGGAATTTTGACAATTGATCTGCATGGAACGAAATGCCATCTCACTCACGGAATAATCGAGCGGAATATTTTTCCGAAAGTAAAAGTGACAGCTCCCGTTAGTTTGCGTGGATACCTGACAAATTCAAAATAAATTTTTTGTTCTTTTCAGGTGGATACTGCTGCAGAATTTCTTTTCGATTCTTTACTTTTCCGTCTCAGTAAACGAAATGTAACATGGGATTGAGATAAAAAAAAAGAAATTTCTTTCGAACTCGATACCGACCATTAAGGCTGTGAACCATTTGGCGATTTTTTTAAACTTTTGGTTAAAATTTGACAGTTCGTTGGTTATTTCCCCTCAAATAGATAAAATTTAACTATGAATACGACCCATTTGAAATTTTGACAGATGCATAGTTATTTGGAATTCAACATGGAGTTTTCATAAGGGCCAATGTCGCAAACGTGAAGAATGGTTTCTTCCACAAATTTCTTGAAAATGCTAGCTCACTCAAGTAAACTACCACTTCTATTGTAAAGAGGAACTCCTCTTCTGTACCATCATCGTGATACTACACGCAGAGAAAATTGACCTCTTTGATTTAAAAACTAAAATTATTGAACTGTTTTGTAACTTCAAATATTTTTATTTTTAGATTCAATACTTTATTTTTGTTGCTTCAACAATTCTGATTGTTGTTTCAAAACCAAATGCTAAGAAAAAAAATTTAGTTTCAACAAGCTATATTCTTGTGCTCAAAAATAATTTCAATCAATTTAAAAAAAAAATTGCAGATTTAAAAACCAACAACTCCCTAACCATTACTGTTTTACAGTTGTCAATGTATGTGTAGGTTTTCAATATTTCCGAATGCGCCAGTTTCGTAGCCTCAATGTCTACGCTTTTATTAAAAAAGCAAAGCGGACTCGCCGGAGGAAATTTTATTTGAAGAGGTCGAGGAAGTTAACGTCACGCGTGTCGATTTATGGCTTGGTAGCAATCTGTGAGTTGCTTTCCTGGTAAGAAATTGAAAATTTGTAATGAAATGCGAATTTTAATGTCTATTTTCTATTTGCAGAAAATCAGTACACTATTGAAATATTTAAGGTTGTCGAACGGAACGAAAAGAAATGCATGTACGGATTAAATTCTTGGGGAGAACGATAGGTATGAATCTATAAAAATCTATGTTTTTTAGATTAATGCTCTTTCATTCAAAATTAAAGGGATATCCATCGTTATGGTCAACAGAATCATTGGTCAAGCTCACCCTAATAAAAATTACATTGAAAATACCATACAATCTAATGTGCAAATACAGTGATATGAATGCTTGATACTATAGATCTTTACGATAGGATAACAATTGAACATATTGTTTTTTACCATAGAATCAATTGTGAATGGCAATTCTACAATAGAAACAAACGGTTGTTAAGTATCGTAACAATATAAAAAATATTTTTTTTCTCAAATAATTTCGAATAGAAACTTTTCATTTTATGGTTTTTTTATCATCAAAATTTCGGCTACAATAGACTTTATTGTCTATGTATCATGTTGGCAATAGAGTCATTCTAATGGAACAATACATGAACAGTAAGGTGTATTGTACAACCACTGAATCAATTACTATTTTATGGTTCTGTATGGTAATCCTATTGTACTTTTTTATTCGGGCAACTTATCCGCAGCTGGACTGTTTGTCAATTCATTCTTATGTTGAATAAAAATTAAACCAAATCAAAATCATTTGCATTATTGTGATTTAAATTTGAATTACCTTATTCTATTAGCACAGCTCATGAAATGTGATTAAATCCAGGTTAAAATCCATTGCATGTAAATAAATTTATTCACAATTGTAAAAACATCTGATGTTACATCTTTACATTTTGGCACACACGTCCTTTTAACATGTTCGACTAGAAATACAGCTCGCTGTCAAATCACTTTGGGATCTACAAATAACTATCGAGCTGTCAAAATTAACCATACTCCAGAGCTGGGTTATTTTCAACCGGAGGGGAAATTACTATCGAACTGTCAAATTTTAACCAAAAGTTAAAAAATTTCGCCAAATGGTTCACAGCCTAAGCTTGAAAATGTGTATAATATAAACATATAATGAGTATTCCAGAATTACCGTGTACAACATACCGTCTCAAATCTCTCTCAGAGCAATGCCCGCAAAGTAGACTTGAGTAGGATTCTGATATGCATGCTTGAAATGATAGGTCTCTATCTCACCTTCCGAAAAATAAAAAGTGTGTGCGAAGTGTTGATGAATTTTCATCAGTTAAACTGAAATTCTCTACTGCAACTTTCCACTGAAGAGCAGAATACCATTAAATAAGTAGCGTAAGTATTGCCTCTATGTTCGTCGGAATATTTCCGGTTGGTTTCCTTCGTGAATATTCGTGCAAAATTTGCTCACCGCTATTGTATGATGTAACTCCGTCACAGAACGGGAAACATGAACAGCAACAGCATCAACAACAGTAGTAACTCCTTTCCGGGTCACACACGAACTAATTCCGGTCCGCCTGTTTCAGATTTGCCACCTGGCGGCGACACAACCGATATGGACGATAGCACTAATCCAATTGTGCTAGTCCTGTCAGCCGATTCGACAGTCGAACCGGAGTCGTTGATAGCAAAAGTGCGAAAGATTCCGACCGATGATTGCCAACAGCAGCTGGCAGATGGCCGGACCGGGTACCGGTATCACATACGAACCAAGTACTACGAAACGGATGTGATGTTCTGTCCGTGGAAAAGTGCGGATGGGCTGGATGCGGTGCCGGAGGCAATTCTGAAACAGATGGAAGGAATTTTGATTTACTTTGATGCGAAGGATCGGAATTTTTTGAAGCGACTTCCAGAGTTAGCTAGGTTCGTGACGGATGCGGAAGTGGAATTTGGAATATTACTGTGCTCAGAGCTGCAGGATGATGTTGAAAAGGGAATAACCTACAAAGAGGCGAAGAAGTTTTGCAATGTGTTGGACGTGATTGAGCTGGAACCAAGTGGTGAGACGGAGGAAGGGGAAGCGGCCGGCGTAGACGAGCTTGTACAGGCGATGCATAATTTCATTTGGTCCAATGTTAGTATGAGCCGGAAAGGCGGTACCGCTGAGGCAGGTGTTGGCGATGGGGATGGTGCAAGCAGCGAAGAGCAACCATCTGCCGAAGACGAACTGAGGATCGAAGAAGAATTGAAAGGGTTCGAGAAGTTATTGACGCAGGTTATGCAGTTCCGTCCGAATACCGGCTCATGGACCAGGAATGAACGGTTGGCTTATGCGCAGGATTTTGCGGAAATCTTCGACGAATTGATAGGTGATGAGGATTGAGATAAAGAAAGCAAAGGAAAGTGGAAGAAGATGGTTTTGTTGATCTTTGCCACGTGATTTAGGAGATCATTCCAAGTTTGGATGCAATGTCAAGGACCGTATTCGATCTTATTTATTTGGATATGAATATTGACTACTGGGGAAAGAGAACTGCATATTAAAGGCATATTAGTTTATTTTATTTGTCGCGTTGATTTAGAATCTACTATTGTAACTCATATTTTATAATGATGATTAAAAATTTAAGGTTGAAAACTACTTGAGTTTTATATATTTTACTGGTTAATCGATTTCACTGGAAAATTTATATTATCTCTCATATTTCTTAGCATGCTTTTCACACGTCTCACTCGCTTCGTTGGACATGGAACCGGTATCCGATTGTATGCCACTGCGGAGAAGAGTGCTCTGGCCGTATTGCGGAAGAAGACCGGTTATACATTCGCCAATTGTAAGAAAGCTCTCGAGATGCATAACAACGATTTGGCAAAGGCTGAACATTGGTTGAAGGAGCAGGCTCAAGCGTTGGGATGGTCCAAAGCAACGAAGCTGGAGGGTCGAAACACCAGTCAGGGTTTGGTTGGTATTCTGGTGAGGGATAATATCGGTGCCATGGTGGAAGTCAACTGCGAGACGGACTTCGTTGCCAGGAATCAGAGTTTCCAGAAGTTTGTACAGACCGCTTCGGCAGCTTGCGTACAGTACATGGACCAGGTCGAAGGGGATGCCAATCTGACCAAGGTGGGTTTGAACAGTGAAGCGCTGAAGCAGATTAAGCTGGAGGATGGCAAATCGCTAGGAGATCACTTGGCATTGATGATTGGAACCGTTGGCGAGAATGCTTCCCTTAATAGGGCTATCTGCTACAAAGCCCCGGAGAGCATCAACTTGACCGGTGAGTCAACTTAAAGATTCTCAAAGCATCTAATTTGAAATTAATTTCGTAATTGTTTTAGGATATGTTCATCCATCACCGAGCGGTGACGTTCCATCTGACATTCCACAGTATGGCAAATATGGCAGCATTCTTGCGTTCAGAAACACTAATCCGGATTCAAATGGAGAAGTGGCGAAGAAGATCTGCCAACACGTGGTGGGAATGAAACCGGTCCGTATTGGAGATAAAAACCGAGATGAACCAGCCAAGGACAAGGACGATGAAACCTGCTTGATCTACCAGGAATACCTGGCCGATCCGAGCTATACGGTTTCAGAAGTGCTGGAAGCTAACCATGTGGAGGTGGTTGATTTTCAAAGGTTCGAATGCGGCGAAAAGGTCAAATCTGAAGACGAGAATGTTAGGGCGGTAAATTGAGTCATCTGTTACTTGTAAGTTGCTTTTCTTTAATTCTAAAACAATCCTAATTCTGTATGTTAGCTGCTGGTTCCATTGCAATTAAGATGATTCTGGTTGAATGAGAATAATAATCTTTTTTCGTAAGAGCTTTGAAGATTCCCTGGATTTTCTATTTCGGCTCTACAAGAGCTTCCAGTAGAACTGCTGTCACGGTATTCAGAATCGTTACACCAAAGATCATCTCTGTAATAAAGAACTTAATTTTGGGATATTCGGCCCGGTTTCTGAAATACTTAAAACAACATTAGTTCAAAGATCAGTCAAAATTTAATGATGAAAATAATCTCACATGAACGAAAATGTACATCATCATGACCACCACTTGGAGGATGAGTGAAAGAGAAATAAATCCCAAAAGCAGATAAACCAACAGCGGGTATGTTTCTTTGTCGGCTCGCAGGACTAAACGGAGCTGGATTAAGGTGGTGGCAAGCAAACCGGAATCAATACTAAGTTTGGCTAAATATTTGTGATTTTTCCTGCAAAGCCGAGGATCTGCTAGTGAAGCTGTTTCCGTTTGAAGCTCTGCTGACATTTTGTGGGCCAAAGAAATTGTTTTCAAACATTTGATGACAGACAGGCTAAAACAGTTGAAGAAGCATGCTTTGAATTTTGCTCTTTTTGGTTGTTTTGGACCTCGCTTATGGCCCAAACACAATGTGGACGGAAACGGAACGGCAACGGCAAGTTTGACAGTTGTTGCAAATGACTTCGATATGCCCAACTAGAATCGGTTGGATCTAGCCTGTTTTCTTTCCGACAAGCTGGCTTACTCAGATCGGGCTTTTCCGTTGCTGTTGTCGTTCAGCTTCCGTTGTCATTGTATTTGGGCCATTCGTTCAGAGACATTTTTGAATATTTACCCACAATTCCGTCATTTCTTCGGCACCGATGTATTTGGTGAATTGAGATACTTCGGCGCTGAATTGACATCATATGGATTAAGAATGGATGATTTATGATTTATTGGTAATTGGTAATTTTATTCAGTACGATAATCCTGTTAGTTTAAGCATTTCAGAACGTCCTTTCTGTAATGGCATGAAGCTAAATCCGGCCAAAAATCGTAGGACTATTGTGTGTGTGCCTTGAAAAATTCAGCTTCAGGAGACATTCTTACAAATAAACCTGTCAATGCAGGGTACTCGTTGTCACGAAAGTCGCTTGTCACACGAATAAGTCGCTTGCCAAATCATGAATTTCCTGGCAAACTTCTAAACTTTCTGCTTCGTAATGTCCTTTTCTTTGCGGCTAAGTACCTTCTGACCTTAAACGTAAGTTATTCAGCTGTGTTTTTTTGCCTTCTTGGCACAAGTTTTCCTCATAATATTTGTTTTGGCCACATCTCGAACGGAGGATTATGGTTTTCGGTCAGGAGCCCCATCAAACCGCTTGTGATCCGTAACACGGAAGACTTTTCCCCCCACATATTTCCTTATAATCGATTGTGGGGGAGGTAGCTCATCAAATCTTCCGGTCCGCCTCTAAGCATCTTGCTATGAGGTACCAGGTGCTAACTCACCGATTGCCTGTCAATCTACCAAATTTGGAAGACGTCTGTATTAAGTTATCTCAAATTTGTAATAAGCCGTCCACTATGTATGTATGTATGTATGTATGTATGTAAGGTAGCTACCATCCCTCCTAAGACCTTGTCATGTATGCAGCTCCACTTAATAGCAAGAAAAAAAAATTAGTTACAGTGGGGCGGAGTGTTGCATCAAGCGATAGATCCACCCCACCCCACCCCGTAATACCTAATCTTTAATTAGTCTTACTATAAGATTCTCCTTCCAACGATATGATCCAACACATCGAATAAACCAATTCGCACTACTTATTGAGCCAGGTGCCCACTGATGTGGCGGAGGTGTGGCATCTGCTAGCATATCAAAACACCTTTTCGACGTTCGCTTCACGCCACAAGACTTTGACTCGATTTTTTGGTATGTTATGTCATTACGCCAACAAGCAGCTCCATGTTTCAGCTGGCAGTTTTTTGTGATCATATGACTCGTGGAGGCGTGAGGTAGGAACTTGTGAGGACCAAAGGTCGGTCGCACACTCCTTCGAAGTCAACACACCATTTGTAGCCCAGTATAAATCTAGCTAAAATAATTTGAACCTTATTTGGTATATGGAACGTCCAAATTGGCGATTCCACGGTGATGCTTTGTCTGAAGCAGTTCTGCTCGTCGCTAATCGAAGTATTGGTGAGCATTACCTACGCTCACCAAACGCTGCAGACATTCAGCGGCTTTTGCGTGAGAGCGAGGAAAGAAGGTTCCCGGGGATGCTGGGAAGTATTGATTGCTGGCATTGGCAGTGGGACAAATGCCCAACAGCCTACAAAGGTAAGTAATATTATAAACCCGAAAAACCAGAAGAGGCTTAAATTTTTTATTAATTTTTTTTAATTATTAAAAACTTTGTTGTGTTTGGGGGGGGGTATTGTTTTTTTTTTTTTTTTTTTTTTTTTTTTTTTTTGGGGGGTTCGGGGGGGGGGGGGGGCGGTTGTGGTGGGGGGGGGTGGGTGGTTATTTGGGGTGGATTTAATTAAATATTTTTTTTTTTTTGTTGCGGGTTCCGGTAGCTGGTAGAGCAAAACTACCAAAAAAGAACTAAACGCAAAACCTAGGGCAATGTGCACCAACAAATCAAAAACGTGACCAATGATATCAACAACTTATATTCAACATAATTGTGTCCTCACCTCCTCGCTTTCCTCTCCTCTTCCTTCTGTGCTTCCTCAATTTTTTTCTTCTCTACTTCTTTCACTTTTCTCTAAGCTCTTTCTCTTTACTTTGCATGCTTCTTAACCTGTCGCTCACTCTAGACTTAATGGTACTCACGACGCTGCCTTTGGTGCACCCCATGCACCAGCTTCACGCCAACCAGACCTTCCCTCTCCATGGCGCGGTTCTGTCCTGCATAACTCCGAGCTGCTGCTGTGATGTGCATCGAAACAGTGCTCGCTTCCACGGCGTGGTGAAATTGAATGCTGATCGTCCTTTCCTCTCGATCACGGTGCGACAACACCGAAACTGTGAAGTTTGAAGCGGCCCTCGTGTCACCGTCGGCGGATCCAATCTACCTGCGAACTGAAATTGGCAAAACAAAAAGAGGCCCTGTGGCAATCCACCGGAATCAGAACTCGGTTCTCTTCCTCCTCTCTTAGTCGAACTCACTTCCAATGGAAAGCCTCTTCTGTTGATAAGATTTCGTCACTCTGGGCGGTTCGATTGCCTCAGCCTTCGTGAATAGCTCGGATGAGGTTGCGGCCAACAAGGTGCTGTTCACGGAAAGTTCACATTTAGGTTAGAGTCCTTGGCATTATGGAATCTGAACTGACTCACCTTCCCAGCGGGGCTCGGTAGCACTCCAGCACACGGAATAATCACCACTGATCTTCGTTGTGATCAGGGATTTCGCCGTTCGGTACAATTCCGATTTCGATTGACCCGTTCTGGTACTTATACGCGTTCTCGTCTAGGGTGAGTATGGTAAGAAATGGAGGTTAGCTGCCGAATCTTTGTATCGCGCTTTGTTACCTTTCTCCGCGGCACTGTGAAGGGGACAGTTCACTCACTCGCCACCACCCTGATGATGGGACGATGAAAGCCGCAGGAGACACGCGCCACTTATACCGGTGGAGACCTTGCAATCACACGCGGACCGGCGTCTCTTGTTCCAAAATGGCGTTTTCACTACCCTTTTTCACCACCGCACCAGTTATTAGCTTTTTCTCTTCGCGTTTCAACAACGTGCGTGATTACCGAACGAGTTACGGGTTTGGACTGTTCTCCTCGAAGACAGTCAAACGTTCGCTTGCCTCTCCGTCGACAGCTTGCAACTGTGTTGATGCGACCCGAGCGGGCAAACTTTAGGCACACAAGACTGACAGCATTTTTCTCGTTTCTCTTGCTTCGTTTGTAGTTTAGTGTGAGAGCGTGCCTATTTTCGAGCCGCTGCTCGGCAGCTGGTGTGGTTGTTCTTTACCTAAATTCGCCTGTGCGGCCGTGCAATACTTATATGCTTCGATTCCTAGCTCTTCAACTCTCGACAAACTGTTGAGGGTCGTTTTTACATTGCTGTACGAGGAAAGAGTGTGCGTGATGATGACTGACCAGATTACGGACGGTATGAAGAACAACTCTGCAGGGGTGTTCAATGTGCAACTCGTGGACCATTTAATTTCTAACAACTTTCGGGTATTTACAATGTTTGTTTGTCGCTCAACTTTCCTTATTCAGTAATTTTCTACATCAAAACAAACTAAACGTAACAAAATAACTACAACAAACATTACTTACTAATCCTGTCAGTGATGAGATTAATATAGGTACATCTTCCCTAGTTATCTGTGCAATACAATGTTGTTTGGTTGTATTTTCAGCGTTCGGGATAGTAGTGAAATGCTTCCCCAATTTGGCCTGTTTGGCACGGTTATTCGACCTGAACGTCATAAAAGATGTTATGCAGGCGTGCATCATACTGCATAACATGCGAGTCAAATCTAAAATACACTCCGAAAGCGTTGAGGTGGAAGCAGGAAGTACCGCTGAGGATCAATCGGTATTGAGAATTGTGAACGTGGATGATCTGTTCGAGGAGTATTGTACCAAACGAGCAAAAATTAAAAATCGCAGGAATCACACTTCGGCTCACGTCTACGCTCCATACAATATTTCAAAATAATGTATGGAGAAAAGTCTACGAGGGGGGAGGGGATCTGAGATTTTCAAAAATGAGTACGTGGTTTATGAGCAGGTCGATAGGCAAGGGTAGCCAGTCTAGGGGGTACTTTCTTTTGAAACAGGACAAACATTCAAGTCTTCTAAGCCGCTTGGTTTTTGTGCATCTAAAAAGACTTAATTTTACATGAAACTGTCTAAGTGTGTATATCTCACCATTTATAGTTCCAGCAGTAATGCAGGGAGTGCTCATTTCGCCGCAACCGCAAGTCATCTGCAGGGCTAAGATTTTTGTGTGCAAATTTTGTATTTTTTTTTCTTCCGAACAACCAGTTCCAGAGTCAAATTTTGACTTGGCGACGAAATATTTCTGTCTGGGTTGGCTGAAGCCAGCTTTAACGTAGGTCTCGTGTCGTCCATCACGATGCGAAGTGGATTGGTGAGCAACTGCGTGCAGAGCACGGGATTTAGCAATTTAATAGCGGACACGGGATTTAGCAATTTAATAGCGGACATTCAATTTAATAGCGACACTATCTTCCTTCTATTTGACAGTCAAATTTTTCACAACGTGGAACACGGTGGTATTAGCATAGACTAACTCTAAGACCAGTAGGTCCCGAACAAATACGATATTTTTCTTGGCTCAGTCATTACTAGCACATCGGTCCCAAGCTCGGTCCCAAGCTCAATGATTCGCCCCTAACAACGTAGCTCACACCAACACATTCTCAAATGTTATGTCAAAATAACATAGTGAATCAAAACAACAACCAAGATACTAGTACCGGAAGGTACCGATAAGCGCAAGAATTATTGCAAGGTGCAGACTGCAAGGTATACTTCGGACCTAGGGGTTCTACAACAGTGAACCAATTTCCAATCGCTAGTTGCACATTGATTGTTGGTATTACTGGATGCATTCGGATTGGTAGTTTGAGGTGTGCACACATTTTTTTCAAAGCAAGATTTGCTATTCCAAAACCGTGGCCTTACGTATTTTAAAGAATGCTATGAAAGTTGACAGACAAAAACAATGCACATTGAATTAGTTTTGCGCTGTTTTTTAGAAAATAAAAATGGTGCAGGTAAATTTGGTTGTGATATTTTCCACGAGTACTAAAAAACGTAGCTCTCAGAGACATTCCTTCAAAATATAATAATATTTGTATCTTGGGGTACAATATCCGTGTATCACCTGCAAAAAAGCTTATTTTATCAGAAATAACGAAACAGCCCAGACAGTTAAATATGTTCTTAACTGATCACTTTGACTCACTTTTGGATTCAACTGATCACTTCTGGCCACCACGCACTGGCCTCTTTCTAAACGAGTAATAACTTTCACCAAATTTGCATTTTATTATTTGTTTGAAAAGTAGACCTTAGTTTTCCATTTCGGCATGTTTAGTGTGAATGAGATGTTATCTTCTTGCATCCAATATTCTGAGGGTTATTCTAGCGGCGGGATAGTCATGCAGAAAATGGATATATTGTTTGGCTCAGGAAGTACCAGCATATCGGTCCCAAGCTCGGTCCTAAGCTTAATGATGCGCCCCTCAGAACGTAGCTCACACGAACACACCCTCAAATATTCTGTCAAAATAATCCAGGGAATCAAAACAAAAACCAAATGTCTAGTACGGAAAAGCGCAAGAATGTTATACTTTTGTCAGACATATAACGCTGACGGGCATAAAGCGTGGTTATAAAAGCATGCATATATAAGTCATATCCCAAGTAACCACAAGCATTATATTATTGCACTTATTCAACCCAAAATCAACATCATTAATGCGGGATCGCATTTATTCGACATCATTAATGCGGGATCGCCTTAATTCAACAGTTGTCAAGTAATGAAGCGTTAGATTAGATTTAAGAATGTAGTGATGCATTACCAATGCAATAATGCTACTTTAGCAATGTCTTATGGCATTACAAAAGATATAGCATTAGTTCGATCTTAGTGGGGCCCTTTTCAGCATTATTCCAACTTCAATGACGCACTAGACGTAATGCATATGCCCTATATATGCATGCTATTATAGCCTCGTGGTTACTTGGCATGCATTACGTCTAGTGCATCATTGACGTTGGATTAAAGCTGAAAAGGGCCCCACAAAGATCGAACAAGTGCTATATCTTTTGTTATGCCATAAGACATTGCTAATGTAGCATTATAACATTGTTCTTAAAGCTAATCTAGGGCATCTTCAGCGGTGGTCTATTTTTAAATCAACTTTATACCTGATTTGCATAAGCAAACCTTGAATAGAACTAGCTAAAATAGACCAACTTTGCATTCCCCGCACCGGTGTTGTATTTCTTGTTGTTAAACCCGCCAACACCTGTCATCCTGTCAATCATTCAACATCAGAGATCAGAAGTTTTTTTTTCAGAGATCGCAGGTTTTTTCGCAAACTTTATGCCATGAGTGGTTTGACCCGGTTTGACCAAATAATTTGTACTGCCAGTAGTGCGTCAGTAGCAGACAACGAAGAATACTTGCTCTTTCGCTTGGCTGAAGGTGATTGTGTCAATGCATGCATTTTACTGAAACGTCATTAGATAATGCAGATTTGTAAATTGGCAGCGGAAAAACAAGAGTTGAAACGGAGAGGGTCACATCCTGGATGTCGCCCCAACGTCGACCGTGATTTCCGTTCCGGTCATCAGAAGCTGTTACAGGACTACTTTAGGGTAGGGAGGTGTTCCTGGACATTATGCGACAACTAGAGTCAACTAGAGGCTTCTCCAAAATGTATCTGTATGAGCTATTTGCAAGTGCTTATCATGACCAATCTGTCAATAAACAGATTGTTTACTTTGAAGACTTCATTACATTTCATTTCCAAGCAATCGACATACTATTCGGAATCACGGAACCTCCGCATTTCGATCTAGAGAGCGTTTTACGGAAAATGCAGTGGCTGTAAAAAAAAACTAAGGCAACCATTCGTTATTTAGGAATGAAACGACGGCAACTCACTACCACCGGGAGCAACTTGAGGTAATTATCAGAATCCGAGGCGAGCAACACAGCTTTTTGTCCGCCGCCAGCATCACACGCAGCAAACACAGTTGCTTTTCGGCTCACAAATATACCTAAGAATATACTCAATAAAATTGAGTGATTGTTTAGTGAAAGCTGAAATTTCACTCAATAATTGGTATTATCAAGTAGCGTGTATTGTTATAATATAAAAAATGTTCCGATTTTTCATGCGATTACCCTGCCACCTGTTGGTCGGTTCATCGGTCAGTATTCAATAGTTGCCTGCACGGAGAAAATCGAAAATGCTGAAAAGCATATTATATACACTGATAGGCAAAATAAAGTGCCCACCTCATCGTTTTTTCAATTTCTCTCATTTACTTGGTTCAAATTAAAGTAAACACACTGTATTTTTTTTATTATCTTATTTTTTATATTCTTTTTAAGTTTCACTTATGGAATAATGAAAAAAAGGAGTTTTACTTAAAGAAAAAAAAATCAATTTGTGTTGAAAAAAAAAACATTGACAAAATAAAGTGCCCACTTCATTTAGGCTACAGAAAACATAAATTAAAGTAAAATAAAAGCATTTCAATAATTGATGTGTCCTCCTTTGGCCTTCAGGACCTCCTGCAGGCGCTTCGACATGCTCTCGACCAGGTTCTTTAGGTGCTGTGGATCTAGCTCTTCCCAGGCGCGCTCCAGGGCTTCAAAATAGTTATTTTTATTGGTAACACCAGTTTTGTCAACCCTGGCAACGAGAATCGCCCACAAATTCTCGATGGGATTGAGGTCCGGGCTTTGTGGAGGCCATTCCAGCGGTTTGATCCGACAAGACCGGAAGAAAGACTTGATCTACTTGGCAGTATGCTTCGAGTCGTTGTCCTGCTGGAATACGAACTTCTCTTCAAGGCCCGTCTGGATCAGCGAAACCTCCAGACTTTCTCGCAGGATGTTGATGTAAGAATCTGCCGTCATTATCCCGTCGATTTTCACAATGCTTCCCACTCCACCCCACGAAAAACACCCCCAGACCATCACATTTCCTCCTCCATGCTTCATCGTGCCTTGGATGTGGCGCTCCTGAAGCTCCTCTCCCGATCTGCACCAAACACGAACCCGCCGCTTTCGGTTAAACAGCTCGAATTTTGATTCGTCCGTCCAGAAAACCGTTTTCCAGAACTCTAGGGGCTTATCAGCATGCTCCTTAGCAAACTTAAGCCGTTTGGCTTTGTTTGCCTTGCTGATAAATGGGCGCTTCCGGGCAAGTTTGCTAATCAACCCCTGTGCTACGAGACGGCTACGAACAGTTCGACCGGAAACTGATAACTGAAGGGTTTCCTGGATTTCGCGGACAGTTACCTTCGGGTTCTTCTTGACTTCGCGCATGATCTTGGTGTCCGTTCTCGCATCCGTTTTCCGCTTCCTGCCTCTGCCAGGGCGATCCACCACTGATCCAAACGTTTTAAGCTTCAGAAGAATTTTGCCAACCGCTGCCTTACTGATACTGTACTTCTTAGCGACAGCCCGGTGCGATTCACCGTTTTGCACATCACGAACGACCAATTTTCGGATACACATGGGAATTGCTTTCGAAAGCACTGCGTTCTCCATTTTTTTCAATTGAATCAAATGCGATCACGTATACAAATGCACCAGGTTGAGCCGTTTGCTTCAAAACATGTCAAAATATCAAAACATAAACAATCGAGGGGTCTTCCTATGGAAACTTATCAAAAACATATCGATTTTTGAAGTGGGCACTTTATTTTGTCACTGTTTTTTTTTTCAACACAAATTGATTTTTTTTTAAGTAAAACTCCTATTTTTTCAGTATTCCATAAGTGAAACTTAAAAAGAATATAAAAAAATAAGATAATAAAAAAATACAGTGTGTTTACTTTAATTTGAACCAAGTAAATGAGAGAAATTGAAAAAACGAAGAGGTGGGCACTTTATTTTGCCTATCAGTGTATTGCTTTGAAATTGGAACTATCTTCTCAACATCATGGGATCCCAGTAGTGAACAGCAATTTCTGCTAGAACCAAAGATGTGAAGAGAAAGTATCGAGAGGTCCGATAGTCCGATAAGGAGTAGGAGTAACGATTATGTTTATTTTTGAATTGTTTTAATTTATCGCTCTTTAAGTAATACAAGAATGAAGTTTTAATTTTGCGTTTATATATTCTATTAGGAATCTTAAGGGAAGATAATTGTAGGAGTTCATTTCATTTGACCTCAAAGTCCAAACCCTCTGTTGAGACGCAAGTATAGATACACAAAGACAGCTGATCGATAGCTCTGAAAAGTGTTATACTGTTTGACTATAAAAAAATCGTTACGATTGTTAACTAGCAAGTAGCAACAAGTGATCTTATTCCCGAGTACCCCAGAAGCCCAAAAGTGGAAACCTCTAAACATGTGACAAAAGCCACTTTGACTCTCGGAATAGACCCTTCCCCCATTTTATTCCATAGAATTCCCAACCACTCCTTAGCATATACGAGCCTGCATTAATAAATACATTTGAAATACTATAAAATTCAAATTTATTTACAACGATTATTGACCATTATTCTAAGATACATGATAGTATGACAGAAACACATCTTGGAGATCTTTTACTTCTAATTTTAAATTTAAAACTTTTTCACCCCTCATTGAAATAATATTGCATTCACTAACGACAGTACCACGATATTCACGATGGCAATCACGGCAACTCCAATCGATGCAATCACTTTCAACTTTTTCCACCGCTGGTCAGCATTTATCTGCAATCGAAAAGAACAGAATTTATCACCTCATTGAGTACCCTACAACATCACTTCCATCAACCTACCGATATGGTCACCATGGAAACACCAACTAAAATTTGTAGAATTAACGACATAATCAGCATTCCTACACACACCTGATATACATCGGACCGCTCTTGAAATTCGGTCAACAGTCGAAGTTGATTGGAATTGGCTGCCAAAAAGGCCACATTCAGCGCATTTTCCACCACATTCCGATACATGTCGAAGGTGGACTCATTGTCATTTCGGTTGTCGTTGTTATTGTTCCGGTTTAAGGTGCTCCGCAGTCGCTTGAAGTTTTCCTCCGCCTGTCTGTTGGGGGTGTTTTCGAAGTTGGCCCACTCATTGTCTAAATGCGGTCGAACTCGGTCTACATTTTGGTCATAAACCACCGGATTGGTCAACACTCTCCGCTGTTTTTCGTTTCCGGTGAAAATGTGCACCGCTCCGTTTACTTGCTGCTCTACACGATTGCCACCCCGTCGATCTAACGATCTAGGTGGATCACAGGAATCGACAGTGTCCATTGGGTTCAATTCTTTGCACGACGATTGTGGCTAAGATTTTGATTTCTACTGATCAACGGTTCAACGAAAAGTGAGATCCGATCCGATCGGTAAGTTATTATAGTAATTTAATTGGCTTGAGCCACTGGCACGCATCATGGCGGTCAATGTTAGAAGGTTCATTGGAAGCGCGAAAACGTTCTTGTTCGGTGCGCATTCAAGTGTTACAATGGCCAGCGTAAGACGGTGCTTGAACTTAGTATTGGATAGCAGGTCTGTGCACGATAAAATTCAGAGTGCTCTTTATTAGAGGTAATTTACGACGTTGCTTGTCGTCTGAAATTTATCGTATACATTCTCCGTCGGACGATGTTTAGCTGCAACATGGTTAGTCGGTGCTATCCAGTACCTTTTGTGTTAGGTGCGAGGTCATTATGCGTGTGGACGATTCGAGTGTTGATACTTACTTGCATGTTAGAAATTCAGAAAGATGCTCACATGTTATGTGCATCAACAAAGCAATGATCAAACGACGGGATATGTGATGCATCATTGATCTCATCCACCATCGCAGCTCACCAAGCAGAAACTCGATTCCTTCCGGGTTAGGCATTTGAATACGTTGCTTATGGTTTACAGGATGTTTCATGAACAAACAATATGCTCGTTTTGATTGTTTATTCCGATAAATGAATTGATTGCTCCAACTTAGATGGTACGAAATTGATCTGATTATATTAATCCGTAAATTCAGTGCATCTGGTTTAGTCCGTTTCACACCGTATCGCATTCCGTTCGATTAAAGTGATTAAACGACGTCCGCTATCTAAAGCACAGAACAAAGAATCTCATCCCAAAGGCAAATGCGCCGTCTTCTTCATGTCTAGACGAATTCGACCGCAGTATCTCAGAAGTACGCCAGACTAGTGCAGGTCTGTTAGATTTTCTGGATGCGTTCTAAGAACAAGTTGTTTCTTCTAGGTTTCAGTGTTGGTGCCATTCCACTCCTGAACGATAGCATGAGCTATCAAGTGACGGAAGATAATACCGAGGATCATTCAAATGCGTACCAGCGTTCCACGTCCAGAGTGTCCAACAATGGGAACTATCAGAACAACATTGCCTTACCACCGGCTACGCCTGTGTTCTCCCGAAGCAAGAGTGACCTGAATCTGGCCAGCAGCGATACGGTTAGCAACTCCCCAACTACTTCCAGTGGTTACGTTGATCCCCGCAATTTGGAGTATACGACGACTACAATGATCCCGATGCAACGGCCAACGACGGAAAGAATGAGGAGGGCTGTATCAATTCTGCCGCCGATTCCCCCGAGGTCTTCCCGGGACTATGATAACAGACTGGATGGACTGGCTCATCGTAGAGCCAATTCCGAATCCAATAACCAGTATGACATTTCAAAGAGCATTGCGGAATCAGCCATGGACATTTCCTTGTTAACAGCGAATGCAAACCAGCTTAGGCTGCTGATAACTTACAACCAGGGCTCGCAAACTTATATGGCTTGCATAACGTTCATCATCATGTCGCTGGTTTTGCAAATGTTGGTTGCCGTCACCATGATTATTGTTTCGGTAAGCAGCCTTAGTTCAATTCATACGTTAATTACATTAATTTGATGATCCACACCATTCCAACAAACAGTTGATGAAACAAAATCTTTTGGAAACGACCCGTCAAAAGCTGAAGATCATAACCTCGGTTGGAGTGGCGATCATCACGATGATAAACATCCTAGTGGCGTCGCTGGTGGTGGCGGAAACTCCCGCAACGGTTTTATCCGGCAGTGCTGGTACTATTATGATGATGGAAAGTCTGCCCAACGTTGCTGTCAGTACGACTGCTATGCCAATTATCCCCAAGTAACACCAGAAACATCTTCTTTGACAAGAATATAAGAAGTTTGTTGTAAAAAAGTCGTGAGGATGAAATACCAAACATGTCTGGTCTTGAAAAAGTTTTCAGGATGTTTGTCATCTTACCACTACGAACTATTTTTACTCACTTTTGAGTATCCATACTTTTGACTGATTTGAGTCAAACGTACTTCATTTTGGATTGTTTGGAAATAGCGTGTATGCTAGATGTTTGTAAATATGTTGATAGGTTGCATTCAAGATGAATTTTAAACATGTTTTTAACATCCTCATGCAATAGTGAAATCATTCCGAATAGATTGTGAATCCAATACAGTGACGGCTGAAAATATGTTTATTTGAAATACTGGAATAAAATAAAACACTACCTAAATGTAAGATTGTGATGCCACTCACTGATTCAAATAGAAGCCAAATTGGGCATTATTCAAATGTAGCATAAAGCAACAGTTTGGGAGAATGTTTAGTATTTTTTATAAATTGTTACGTTTAATTTGTGGGGGAGTCTTTTGAGATATAGCTACGCACAACATAATAGAAAAATTGTGTTTGTATTTTCATTCATACTGACATTTCTCGGTTCAATTTTACAACAAAAAACGCAGAAAATAAAAAACGAAGATTTGAAAATCAAATGTGTTACTAATGTTTTTACCCGTACTGTAGACTTGTACTGTAGGACTATAGACTTGGTAAATCGCCATGTTGGTTTTTGTGAATTCCATAAAGAAATCTCACTAAAATTCAATAATTAATTCGGGGTACCTTCTACGTGTTTTAATCCAATCGATGGCGCATGAAATTCGGGAAGGTAAAACGGAAAGTTGCACTGCTAACCTTGAGCCGCATATACAATTTTGATACAACTTCCATGCGCAAAGCGTTTTTTATTTCTCATTTGAAAAAGTAATAAACAATCATCTTTAACGCGTAAAATACCATTAGCTACGATATCGTTGCGCCATTAAAAAATCTTGTTTATATTTTTTTTACTTTGTTCATACCGTGCTTGCTTCGACAAAACATATCATTATGTTATAAGCATGCTGTTGGAAGCATCCACAGAACATAATATTTGTCTTATGGATGTCCTACAAAACATCTGGTATGACCTAAAAGATGTTAAAAAATGCCAGATTTATTGCGCTTTTTCGGTTATATGCGTGTATGAAATTAAGTTATTGACGTTAGAAAAAAAACATAAGCTTGGTCTAAAACGTGTATTATCAACATGAATATGACAAGTGGTGTTACTTGGGCCCCAAAAAACCCTTCACATAAATTGTCACGTTGGTGGTGTTCAGAACTTTCCGAGTCTATAAGGGTCTGACAGACAGACAGACAGAAATTCATTTTTATGTATATAGAAATCTAGCCTCCAAAAACCCCCATATGCTAAAAAGGGTTTAATTTACTTGATTAGTTCTCGAGTTATGCAGAAATTAGCTTTTTATTTGTATGGGAGCCTCCCCCCCTTCTAAATGGGGTGGGGGTATTGAACTGGCATAGAAACATTTCTTGCCTCCAAAAGCCTCAACATGCCAAATGCCAAATTTGGTTTCATTTGCTTCATTGGCTCTCGAGTTATGCTAAAAATTATGTTTTATTTTTATGGGAGTCTCCCTTTTCAGAAGGCGTAGGGGTCTCAAACCACATTAGAAACATTTATTTCTCTCAAAAACCTCCACATGCCAAATTTTGTTCCATTTGCTTTTGAATTTTTATCGAGTTATGCAGAAATTCGTGTTTCATTTGTATGAGAGACCCCTCTTTCAGTGAGCGGAGGAGTCTAAATCCACAATAGAATCATTTTTTGCCTTCGGAACCCCCACATGCCAAATTGGGTTCCATTAACTTGATAAGTTCTCGAGTTATTCCGAAATTTGTGTTTCATTTGTATATGAGCCCTCCTTTCAGAGAAGGGAGGGGCTCGAGTCAACTTAGAAACATTTCTTGCCTTCCAAAACCTCCATATGCCAAATGTGGTTCCATTTGCTTGATTAGTTCTCGAGTTCTGCAGAGATTTGTGTTGGATTTGTTTGGAATCTCCCCTCCCTCCCCCTTCCAGATAGCGGAGGAGTCTCAAACTTCCATAGAAACATTTCTCTCCTTCAAAAATCTCCACATGCCAAATTTGGTGCCATATGCTTGCTTAGTTCTCGAGTTATGCACAAATTTGTGTTTAATTAGAATGAGAGCCCCCTCTTACAGAGGGCGGAGGGGTCTTGAGTTACCATAGAAACATTTCTTGCCTTCAAAAACCTCTACCTGCCAAATTTGGTTCCATTTACTTGATTAGTTCTCGAGTTATGCAGAAACTTGTGTTTCATTTGTTTGGGAGCCCTGCCCCCCCTACCAGAGAGAGAGGAGGGGTCTCGAACCACCGTAAAAACATTTATTGCCTTTAAAATCCCCGCAAGCCAAATTTGGTTCCATTTGCTTTATTAGATCTAGAGTTATGAAGAAATTTCAGTTTCATTTGTATGACAGCACCCCTTCTAGGAGAGGGAGGGGTCTCAAACCACCATAGAAACATTTTTCGCCACTCAGAAAACCC
>JAHHFK020005884.1:0-49493 GCA_024533555.2 Aedes koreicus
AATGTTTAATGGCTCAGAAAAAACGATCACGATTTGTTTCCGAAATTCGAACCGCGGCCGCCAGCGTGACGGCTCTAGATAGTAACCATTCAACCACTTTAACAAGTTAAGGTGAACGGAATAAAAGCCCAACAGTTGCTTCAATTTTCGAGGCACTCAGCGGTACAGCAATGAAGCAAATGCCACTCGCACACACTTACATGGCTTCGTTTATTTCATAAAACGCATGGTGATCAAGAAGGGCAAACTTGATGACAGGGAGATGGGAATGCAACGACGAGAGAAAATAAAAATAGAACACTTGAAAGCGGAATACCAACTGTGGCCAATAGCGTTGTGGCATTCTGCGGTATTGTCTCACCCATGTTGAAAAGTTGTTGACGGTTCAACAAAGACCCAACGTTTGCTTCGACTACCGAGGCACTAAGCACACAGCGATAAATGTTGTTTCGAGGAATCTGTCGAGGAACATCTCAAGTAAGTGTAACTATTGTCAGCAGACCTTTTTTTATTCGCATTTGAACTGCATGTGAAAACATTGTTCGATAGCAGGCATCGAAAACAGCTACATTTTTGAGTGCATGTGGTTTATTTGAAGAAAAATGTGGCTTAACAGAATGACTCGCTATTTGAAAGGAAATCAAATTAAAGCTAAATGACCAGGCTATCAAACGAATACTTACACAGTGAAGGACAATAAAATAAGACCAAAGCCGATATTCATCCAAAACGGTCCTGTTTGGAGGCTTTTTTTTTCATTTTCCGGTGAAGTAATTAAGCTGGAATTTTGGCTACAGCCTAAAAATAACCTGAATTTTCATTTGTAACAAATTAATCATTTTTAATTCTAAGTGGTGAAGAAGTTACAATAAGACCACCTTTTAATTTCCGTAGTTTACGTCATGTTGATGAATTTGAATTACGATCTAGGATATACTGATGTTAAAATGACCCGTACAAAATAAAGATTCAGCTCCTCATTATTGTTGGTCGTAAGCGGTGTCTGTAATTTTTTAAGTTTGGATTTAAAACAGATGAAAATTCAGGTTATTTGTAGAGTACAGCCCAATTGGTTCACGGGAAAATGAAATACAAGCCCCGAACATGACCATTTTGAAAGAAATTTTGTTTGGTCTTATTCTATTGAGCGTAAGCATATTCAGTGAAGTTCTTTGGAGCAAAAAATATATAGAATTAGAGTTTGGAACTGGGTTTGCCAAAGACATCATTTTTCTTAACTTGACCTTCAAAAGACACAACTGTTTTTCTCTCAGGATAACCTTAAAACTATGTTTTTATCTTTGTTTCTTGATTATCGAGGATTTCGGGCAAGTTCATCTCCCGTCGTAGTCACTTAAATACTTCTGTACACGTTCTACACGATCAAGAAAGATATAAATAGGGTAACTGCCCCCATATTAATCTCATTGTTCCTTTATTCATCCTACGATGAATCAAAAAATTGGGCAGTTGAAGGATCGGTTTCGTTTTCTAATAATGTTTGCTTACGTTAAATAACTACAACAAACATTACTATTATAATGTTTTGAAAATTGGAAATATCTTCTCAACACCATGGGATCCCAGTAGTGAACAGCAGTTTCTGCTAGAACCAAAGATGTGAAGAGAAAGTATCGATAGGTCCGATAGAGCTCGGCAGGTTATGAAAATTGAATAGAAGTAGTTTGAAATTGAGCGTAGGGCTTTGTTTTTGGCAGTATTTCGAAGCAGACATAGACATCTTTGCCAAACATCCCACTGCGGGGTAGGTGAAGGCAGGGACAAGTCCGCCACATTCACTGGCAAAAATGTCTATATCTGATCGCGCTAAAACACTGCCAAAGGCACAGAACGGTTCTAGCGATGTGAAACCACTGTTTTTTTTACACTCCCTAAAAAACACATGTGGGGGGAAAAAATTTCCATTTGGGGGTTTTGAAAAAAAAATTTTTTTTTTTTTGTAATTTTTTTTTTTTTAATTATTTTTTTTTATATTTTATTATTTTCTGTGGTTTGTTTTTTTTTTTTTTTTTTGTGGGGGGGGAAAATGGGGGGGTGGTAATTTTAATTGTTTTTCCTTCCTTCTTTCTTTTGGGAAGACATCATTTTTTTTTTTCTTTTTTGTGTGGTGGGGGGAAAAAAATTATTTTTTATAAAATAATAATTCTCTTGGTTTTTTTTTTTTTTAAAATTTAGAAAAATTTGGGGGTTTTTTGGGGTGTAAAAAAAGAAATTTTTAATAAAAAACCCCACAAGTTGTCCCCATAACCCTGAAAAATTTGGGGGGGGTCCCGCATAACGAAAAACAATTTGCTATATAGTCAAAACTATATTTCGAATGTAAGATATATTATCACATTTTATGTTATTGTTATCAAATAGTTTAATCTCGTTTTCACCATACAACCTCTACATTAACACATATTGTTAATGTATGCCATATTGTCATTGAAAGGTTTTTTATTGTCTGCACTCGGTCTGGATTATATTGCAACTTTTTGGCATAGAGTACAGCAAAAATTTTGTTCGTGAAAATTGTCATTTTTTTACGGTAACCTAACTTAACCGCCTATTCAGCATATTGTTATTTGGCCTTTAACCATCTGACATATTGTTAAAACTGTATAGGAGATTGTAAGTTTATCGTTGTCAACTATAAGGGTAAGTGTCGTAACAATAACGGAAACGGTCGTCAACAATAAGGGAAATGGTTCAGGAATGGTTTGAGATTATGCGGGATGGTTTGGGGTGCCTTCCCCCTATCCAACCAATATTTTGTCAATTTTCCCAAAAAAAACCAAAAACAATTTTTTTTTTTCCAAGCCAAAAGAACTGGAAAATATAAAAAATTTTTTTTTTTGAGAAAAATAAAGAAAAATAAACAAAAAAAATTTTGAGTAAAGAAAAAAAAAAACAAAAAAATAAAAAAAATAATATTTAAATAATATACTACACAACATATTTTTTTTATATTTTATTTTATTTTGTTGTGGTGGGGGATCTTCCATTAGGGTTGTTCTTTCAGTCAAATTAATTTTGTGAATAATTTAATATTCATATATGTTTTTTTTAATACTTTATTGAAAGAACCACCCTATTGGAAGAACTGCCCCAATGAAATATCCCGCATCTATTATGAGATGCAATACAGAGTAATATATCAAAACTATTACAACTGTGTTAATTAATACAAACTCGAAAGTTTTCAAAGTTCCAAAGAATTCAAAATTTTGATCGATTAAAGGCAAACCTAAATCATGCCCGATTGAGCCCGAATTTAGCATAGAAGGAGATATGAACCAAATAAAAGATTAGATCGCAGTGTGCTTTGGTCGCGAGTTGACGTGTCTGTTTTAGCTTGTGTCAATTCTTTTCATTCGTTTCCATTAAGTTTCGTGTATGAAGTGCTTCAAAGTTTTTGCGAAATAACTGAAATAATGAATAAATATGTGTTTGCATTCGGAACCCAAGGAACGAGGTCAACGAGGATCCTACGGTAGTGGCAACATCAGCAGCATTACCAAAACATCCACCATCGGGAGAGGAGCGTAAAAGGAGCGCAACTGCTAGCCAGCAAGCATCCATCATACCCTAAGTGATATAACTATAAAAGGCTAAGACAAGAGTTTGTGCTTATGTCCCAACCGACAGATAAGCTCTCACGCAATTGCCGTGGCAGGAATAAGGAGGACAAATTTGCCAAAAAGTTCTTAGTTTGGTAGCACCTTAGAGATGAGCACCCATACATCACGACTGGTATGATACTGCCCTTCCTGGGGTCTCACGGAGGCGTGACACTGGCATCCTGCCACTGTCCTGCGCGCGGTGTTAGATTGGTACAAGTTTGTTTTCGTACCAAAAGACTTCAAACCACCCAACTCGGGCCATCGTGAAAGCCAAACTTCGTGAAATACGTAAAATGTTCGAAAACGGGCTGAATTTCAAGAAACAGTGGGTAAAAGTATCAAACACGGACGGTAAAAGTCGGCCCCACTATTGCCTAAAACCTTATGAGTGGCGTCAAGGGCAAAGTGCGGGCATTCGGTCATGGAGAAGAGATCCAATAAACCAATGAAATAGAAACCTAACCATGAAGTTGTATCCTGGAGAGTGTGAGCTGTTTAGTGGAATACCTGTAACTAGAAAATGAGAAGAATGATTAGTAATTTCTATTTAATTCCAACTACCTTTATTGCTCAATGTGCAGACTTCTTCAGTGTCGTGTACTAGCAGTCGAGTATTAGTACACGACACTGAAGAAGTCTGCACATTGTAGACGAAATACGCGTATCTGTCAAGATAAGCAATAAAGGTAGTTGGAATTAAATGGAAATTACTAATCATTCTTCTCATTTTCTAGTTATTCATAAAGTTGAAGTTTATTTCCCGTAAGTTTGAAGAAATTCCGATTAAAAATAAATTATTCGGACCATTTTTATATGTCTCATGGTTCGAGAACAGTCTTTATATATTATGTGAATAGTAAGTGTTGAAAAAAGAAAAAAAAAAAATTTTTACCAAAAATCTTGTGCCACAATAAGAGTTTTAAAATATAATAAGCCCGAACTAACTCATTTATATGAATTATTTTCTGAAAATAACGCAGAATATTAGGTAAATGAAACTACATAAAATTATTCTAAAATGAATGTAAAGCTAAGACAAACATTCACATTTTTGAAAAATTTCGGCATTCCCATGCCTTCCAATCAAAATTATGAGAAAAAAAGTTGTTAGTGTCTTCAGATAAGATGCCGATTTTGAAGTTTAATATAATTTGTGGAACATGTGGAACTTATAAATTGTACGTATGCTAAAAAATGTACGTAAAACTAGTTTCAAGGTACCTCTGAGATAAAAACAGTTACGTCTATTTAAGATTATGTTATATACATTCGGTATCTTCGACAAAGTTTTGTTTTGAATGGTCTATTCTATAAACTTGCTGAAAAAAGCAGCCAAATATCAAGTGCGATACTATTTTAATAAAAACAAATATTACGTTTAATACGTTTAATATCTTGATACGTCATTTTATTTTGATTTTCAAAAGGAGCTGGAAAATATTTGGAGCAACTGTCCCGAAGACACCTTACCTATAACACTTTAGACCGTCTTTTAACGAAACGGCCCCACTGTGCGCCAGGGCAACCAAATGTTCCTGGAGAGATCTGTGCGGCACGATAATGAGCAGGAAATAAAACTCACGTCTCCAAATTAAGTGGGATTACGATAGACGAAAGAAAAATAAATTATAAACAACAAAAAGCAGCGGGGATCTTGTTATAACAAAAAACATAGTGGGTGTACAGCAGTGCAGTATATAAACATTTCGACTCAACGAGATTCATTTGGTGATAACTCGCTCCAAAAGCTAATTTTTAAAATACACTGTACGGCAAAATATTTGTTTTCGATTGATTTCGTAAAATTGTCTCACGAGATATGGCACTAACTTCAACATCTAAGGCGTGAGAATAGAATAATCTAATAAAGAAATGATATTCACCATTGAATATTATTCGAATATTACAATGAATATAACAGTTTTGGTATTATAGTAAGGCCAATGTACTGTTAGAAAAAGTTGTAGAATTAGCCAAGAACCAAATTTTGTGGCGAACACCGTATTCAGAAAGTTACCGGTAAATTATTCCAACAGAGTCAAAATAACTATTTACAACACTGGTTTACAGTGATGAGATAGGGATGAATCGAATGCAATTTGAACTATGAACATTTATTATTGTGGTTGAAATAATCAGTGCTAATTGAATGAGACAGTCCTAATTGTTGTAACATGCCGGGTTTGCTTCTATTCTTCAGCGAGTATCAGGACTAAATTGAAGAAATGAAGAAGATTCAGAAAAATGCCTCTTTAACTCTCTCGTGTTTCAACTCTTTCGCGAAGTTAATAGACCAAGCGGCAATGGAAGAATATATTCGCGTTTCAATATTCGATTGAAGAGAGAATAGTTCAATCCAACCACGAGGTCGCTGTGGATCTGGAAAACTGGAATCTGTTTTTCATTATTGGAATGGTCTCACCAGTGTATATTATTTGAAGAAATTTATATTCTTAAAGTAATAGGTTTTTTTTAAATACTTATTCGGCTACACTTGTCCTCTGGAATTGTGAATGTAAAAAATATCCGGAATTCAAAAAAATCTTTGCTATATTTTGATTTTTTAAGGGAGAAGTCAACCACGCTCTTCCTCCCACCATTCCTTTTGAACATGTTACCCTTTCTAACCACTAGAAAACCACGAATAATAGTTCTACTCACAGTGGATGTAGCATTGATTTATTATGGTTAAATAACATTCAACCGTTCCTTAAATTCAAAGCCAAATTGAACGGTTGAGTTATTTCCTTTCCGCTATAGTTGCTTGTCTTATGACAAATACTTTTATTTTGTCTACATTTTGCAGACTCCCTCAGTACCTTGTACCCAGACAACACTGAAGAATCCATGAATAATCTTTGAACAATAGGGGCTGAACTAAGACCGTTAAACTTGTTTTATTGGATGTATACAGGTATTTTTGAAACTAACTCTTCAACATAGGTTGATAAGTAATGATAAGTACTGCGAGCAACACAAATTCAACATTCAAATCTACTACATAACCAAGAAATATTCTGCCGACACCCATCCATAAGATTGTCACCACATTAACTTCGAAACGATCGTGAATATTCGGATCAAGCCATCAAGCAGTTTTAAGATTTCAGATGTATAAGGGAACAAAAAGTGACTTTTTAGCCCCCCCTCCCCCTCATTCTTTCTTAGCATTTCAAGCTTATTGGTTTCACAATTCGCTTATTGCTTGCCCTCAACTTAGTGTTCTAAATGCACTTCCAAAGTTATTAATTGAGAGCTTTCGATGCCAGGTACTATTTTTGCATTAGTATGAATGCATGGCAAGTACATTCATACGACAAAAGTTCAACTCAGTGGACGCAGTAGTTCTACGCCCCAACAAAAAAAAAAAAAAAAACATTCATACGACGAGAAATTTTCCTTAAAGAAAAAATCCTAGACCAGACCGGGAATCGAACCCAGCCACCTCCAGCATGGTATCTCTTTGTAGCTGCGCCATTACCGACTGAGCTAAGGAAGGACCCCCCCCCTCCTCGTTGTCACATTTTTTGTATGGACCTTCAAAATGTTGTGTATAGATAGTCACGTTTTCTGAAGGACCCCCCCCCCCCCCACCTGCGTTACATTATTAATGGACCGTCCCTAATGTAAATGATAACTTGGCTCTGTAATGTCTGTTCGATCGATTCAACTTGTAAAAAGGTAGCTAAACAAAGTTTTCACACCCATTTCGAACGACTTTTGGTCGAATGCAGATGTGGGAAGCGTTGTGGAAGGACTATAGAAGCAATGTGTAATTTTAATTTAAAACATTGTTTGCACACGAATTAATCACAATTAAGTCCTTGAAGAATGCGTTATGGCTGCTGATAACCACATACACCTTCTCATTACCATCAACTACAACTTTCGTTAGCATCATATTCAAGCAAACTGCATCTCAATAACCAAATGGCCATGACTTCGAAGATTTTGATCTCCACATTGTGGGGCAGGCACGGCATCAGATGCAGTAGCATTAGCAAGCGTGAATTATTCCGCGCTCTAGTTGAAGGCTCAACTCATCCGACCGTCATCACGAAAAGTCTATCCACCATCCACTTCAAGCTAGTCCATACTGCCGAGCAGCTTTCTACCACAAGGAAAAGCGTGAGGCTCAACATCTGATCACATCACACAGTCCCCTGTTGGTATGGTTGGTGCTGTTCAAATAGAGTTATTTTCTCTTTTTCCATCAGCTCATCATTCGTCCGTTTTCAGCGTCGCCATCACAGTTTCGGTTTTATAAGCAAATTTCACTTGAACACCCAACTTGATAATTGTGGCTTCCTTTAGCTTTGACTTGTTGTTACTCCTCCATCAAATGATGAAACAAGCAACAACACAAAGCACACCCCGAGATCAAGCGAGGTCCGTCAAAATAAAGTTTGCACTCCCCGTGGCCTGCTTTTTCATGCCAAATTTCCCGAATCGCAGATCCGCCTTGAAGTGAACCGGAGGGGGTGATGGGGTTGCTTAGTGAGCACGATCGACACCACATCACCCGGGGTGAGAAATTGAAATGCAAAGTTCGATAATTAAGTTGAAACGATTCGGACATACTGATCAACCGATCGATCGAGTCTAATGGGATAATAAACATCGAGGAATGCAATCGCGCCTGAAATCGCACCTTACCCAGGCAGTTATCGAGGGACAGATGGTAATAGTCGATCGCTAATTATTTTTTCTAGGTGATTAAAAGGAACAATTGGCTCTTACAATACAAAGGCAATTTGATCGAGGAAAGTCGTTCTCTGTGGTTGATTTTTTTTTTGGCTCCCAATCAATAGTGATTTGTTCCATTGGAAGTGATCGAAAATTGATCGGATTGATCAAAGGCTTTGATCATCAATTGCCTGCTCTGCTGCAGTTTTTTTTCTCTCCTAGGTAATTATCATTTTTTTCTTTTACAGGTAAACAGTGGTCTTGCGTAAAACATTGCCAATTGATGGTAATTGAATAGGCATTCTGTGCTTCTATGTTTAATTTCAAGCTTGAGGGTTATTCATTATATAATAATTGATTGATATTTGCAAACGGAAGTAGGATGTTATACAATTTCGATTTCTTGATTTATTGGGGATCAAACTATGACAATTGTTTCTGATATCTTTTTTGAATTTTTGAAGTTATCACTCTACACATGTTAGTTTGTTACCAGTTTTCAACCCAAAAGCCTAGAATAGAAAATATCCAATCCAAAAGTTATGCTTTTCAGCATAATAATGTTTAGAAAATCAAGTGACTCATTACGATATTCACACATAAGAGATACTCCTGAACCATCGACCTAAATCATAAATAATAACAAGACCCATTTTTTCGGCATTAGGTCAAAAGCCAGCCTAATGAGATAAGCCATCTTGACCTATTTCCCACCTCACACCCGTCAATTAGAACCTTTCAAGCAAAAAGCTTCATTCAGCCAGCGAAACTAAAATCCACCATCAATTTGGCAGCAACTTTCATTCATTCACACAATTGACGCATTACACACTCTTGAAGCGAGCTCATGTCCGTGGAAACGGAATAAAAAATCTTTTACAGCCATCAGGAGAGTCTGACACTAAAATGCCAAGATAGATAGCCGTACTTGTACCATTTGTTCGTCTGTCGTCTCTCGTTCTTCATTAAACAGAAAAAAAAAAAAAAAAAAACGAAACTACATATTCCTTCATTTGCTTTTCTCCGCCGGTCCATTCTTCTATCAATCTTTGAGATTTCAATTACGTAAAAATCGGATTTCATTCGATAGTCAGTCAGCCAGCAGCAACAGCACTGTGCGTTGCTTCATTCCTTTTTCTCTTTATGTGCCTATGTAGAAGAGTTGGGCCTCCTAAAAGCATGCCCATTTCAGATGCAGATGATCAGCAATGGCAACTGGCACCGTAATGAGCAGGGCCAACCCAGAAACGAACACACAAAGATTGAAATACGCTCGAATTTGATGGACAACCTGCAACTCATCACCTCGTCGTCGGGGCAACCCTCGAACAATGGGTTCGCTCCATTTGATGAACTGGTCATAATAAGGGGATAATGTTAATCCGATGTTTTCTATTTCTTCGGTTGTTCACTTTAATGTATACTTAACTTGACTTATTTCAACAATCAACATGTCACAATTACTTCAGTAGTTTAAAGATTTAATTTTCCTATTGAGTTGAACAATTTGTAGTTTCAAAATGCTAATAACCCGGTAGCCTGGTAGACGGCATCAATCATCATTGAGGGTTATAGTGAATGCAATGGAGTGAGAGTTCGATTCGCGCTAAAGACCGTGAAATGTGCGGGTAGTTGTTGTTTATAACTGAATGTTGTGTTGTTGTCTGTCAAAAGTATAGGGTTCTTAACCTCACGATGATTAATCATCAATTGACGTGTCAAAACTTTAAAGCACTTATATGTTTATAAAAAAACAACAACGTAAAGAGTAAGTGAACCGGTGCTGACCATACCCTAATAAACTATTAAATAATAGCCTTCGTGAATTTTGCAAGTAAAATGTATTTTTAACCCAATTATTAGGATTTGGATCAACAATCTTGATTTTTAACTCGCAAACGTGAGTTCTTGTCAAAATATGGCCAAAGCAGGAGCTTTTCCGCTATAATATGGGTTTCAATCAAACTTAAGCATGATTAAAGGGATTGAAGTAAAAATCCTTACTAGGCATCCTAATAGAACAAAGCAAAATTCCAAATATATAACAAATAATGAAATCATTTGAATGAATGAAAGTTAAATAGTGTCTCTATGTAATTCTCATGATTTTTGTTCTTGTTTTGTTTGTTATGCGCTACAATGGCTCCATAATAACAAAAATTAAAATAATTTGAGAATTATAAACTAACACATTTGCAGACAGCTCGACGATTGCCGGTTCTGCTAGTATGATAAGAAAATGGCCGAATAGGTTGTTCGACGGTTTTGAGAAGGACTAATGATTGCTTTGAATACTTAACTGAATTTTAAAAGATTTTCCTCAAAAAAAAGCTGAAAGAATTTCTTGATTGTAAGATTTTTAAAATTCACTGCAAAGGACATCTAAAAAACAATAAATTGTTAAAGTTTCGCGGGTAGTTTGCAAAATGTTGAACAGGCTAAAAACGTGCCAATTGTTAAAAACCTCATGCAAAACTTACGCACTGTATAACATTTGGCATGTTTCTAGCCTATTCAACAATTGTAAAAATGGTTAATTACCCTACGTATAGCAATTCAAAAAAATGTTGAGGAGTGTTATTGCTAAGCTTTGCTTGTACTGACTCCATATATCTATGAATCATTTAATCGGACTCTTTAATGACTCAAATGGATATCTTTGAAATGTAACTAGAACACAGTATGAAGAACACGTTTGAAAATATTTCTTAAATGAAAAGCTTTATTTTTCAGAACAAAATAATATATATTTTCATTTAAATTTTATCTATGGTAATTGGAATGATCTACACTTTGTTTATCAGCTCTTCCAGGACTATTAATATATTAATATGCACTTTATTTTTCTTTTCAGTCAGAAACCAGTGGATGTCATATATATTTTGAACATACAAATATTATATTCTTAACGTAATTAACCGGGATATGGGAGGGACCATGAGGGCACCCGATTGAAGCGATGAAGAGAGTGGGAATTTCAACTCTCCGTTGCTAACTGTTTACTTCAAACTCTTTCGTTCTTTAGCCAGGATTGATTTCCGTCCGTCTAGCGATCACGTGTTTCTTGTTTGCTGTTGATTCGGTTCAAGTGTTCACTTGGAGTGTTTTTTTGCTTATTAGTTGATTGTAAATAATCGTTTTTTCCGTAAATCGTAACGATCAGGTGTTCCTGAGAAAGGTACACATGAAAAGAAATTGGTAGACGGACAAATTTATCGTGACCGATGGCTTCTCCATTTCGAGATCGCCATTGTTAAGCCATTGGGTTTAATAAATTATTGGTTCTTCGCACGGTTACAGTTTTGTTGTTGTGGAAATATTTAGATCCCTATACAATGAAAATCATGGAAAAAATATTTAAATTTAGCGTTCAAAAGTCACGTTACACGTCAAAAGTACTAAGCATTCGTATACTCATAGAAAACATTTGTACATTGCGCGAAAACAAGACAAGGGGCTGCGGAAGTTTTGTAAAAAATATATGTCGATCTGGCTGTTATCGTTGCTTGACAGGTGTGCTTTATCGAGACGAACAAACGCAACTATGAGGAAGGGTTACATCTTATGTTCCATTACCTTTGGCTGTTAGTGAATCCGTGATCGATTTATGGGAATTTCAGACTTTTGGGCTGATTAGTCACGCCAGGGAGCCGACTTGGACACTTCACATATCGAAACAAAAACATGGACCAACGGATTTACTTAACGACGCCGAATGGAATTGGTATCAGACCTACTGGAGTGAAAGTCCACCACGCATACCACTGACGCTGTCACTCTGCTTGCTCGTGAAGATTACATATAGTTCAACAGCCCATTTTATTAGCAAAGAAGAGATGCTGCATCTTTCGCACTACAATTGGTCTGACTTAGTGCTGTAAATAGTCATTTCATCTCATTTGGAGAAATTTAGAGATTGCTTGTTTCGGATGCTGAATTTATGAAAGCTCTCGACTTACACTTTCTCTAACAGTGAATTGCCCAAACTAGTATATGGAAAGTGTTATATTCCCTGTCATATTCAACCGCTACTCAATTATGAATATAATTTGAATATTTCGATATTACGCTCTCAAGTCTTAGGTTTTGAAGTTAGAGCAATACTTTGTGAGAAAAATTAATGAAAATAATCAAGCACAACAACTTCATCATACGTGATATTTTGAAAATCAACTTATGGAACGAGTTATCAACAAATGAATTGCATTGGATCAACATGACTATTTACGAAATTGGTCTGACTGCTTCCAGCACGAATGCGAGGCATTTCAAGGAAAACAAAATTATATAAATATATGTTAACTTTACTGACGCGGTTGATCAAAGCAACGATGGATCGAGTGATGTGTGTCCTCCGAGTATTAGGGACGCTCTCGAGTCCCTTCGAATCTCGGAGAGGGTTAAGGCAAGGTGATGGATTGTCGTGTTTGTTGTTTAACATTGCATTGGAGGGTGTGATTCGAAGATCTTCAGGAAGTCTGTCCAACTATTTGGCTTCGCCGACGACGTTGATATAGTAGCACGTAACTTTGAGTCGATGGCGGAAACGTACATCAGACTTAAGGCTGAAGCTGGTAGGATTGGGCTTGTGATTAATGCGTTAAAAACAAAATACATGAAGGGAAGAGGCTCACGAGAAGAAAATGGTAGCCTCTTAGCACAAGTTCAGATCGATGGTGATGAAATCGAGGTAGTAGACGAATTCGTGTATCTGGGCTCATTGGTGACCGCCGATAACGACACCAGCAGAGAAATACAAAGGAGCATTATGGCTGGCAATCGTGCCTACTTTGGACTCCGAAGGACGCTAAGATCGAAGAAAGTTCGCCGAACCACAAAGTTGACCATCTACAAGACATTAATTAGACCGGTAGTTCTCTACGGCCACGAAACATGGACATTGCTAGTGGAGGACCAACGCGCCCTTGGAGTCTTTGAACGGAAGGTGCTGCGTACGATCTACGGTGGAGTGCAGATGGAAGATGGAACGTGGAGGAGGCGAATGAACCACGAATTGCACCAGTTGCTGGGAGAACCTCCCATCGTACACATCGCAAAAATCGGTCGACTACGATGGGCTGGGCATGTCGTAAGAATGTCAGACGACAGCCCTGTAAAAATGGTTCTCGAAAACGACCCGTCAGGTACAAGAAGAAGAGGCGCGCAACGAGCAAGGTGGATTGATCAAGTAGAAGGCGACCTGCGGACCCTCCGCAGACAGCGAGGCTGGCGAGGTACAGCCATGGACCGATTCAAATGTAAACAACTTCTGTGTACAGCAGAGGCCACACCGGCCTTGGTCTGATTGGTAAGGTAAGGTAATTAATGTTAACTTTATTGATAATTTTTCAATTTTCTAAGTCTTCGACAATTCTTCCAAACAAATATTTATAAACGCCGAAACAAAAAAACAACAATAAGTATCCCTCTTGATAGAGGCCATAACCCCGGTAAACAAACATAAATCAAGAAAAAGGAGTATAATTTCACGGAACGCCATTGCATTCACTTGAGTCGAAAATAACAGAAATCACTTCGGAACTCGTTTAATGCAGCATACACTCAGACAAATATGTTCTACTAATACTTAACCCACCGCCAGGAAATCAATCAAGCGGTGAAGCGGTGATAAGCTGATACGCTTTACTGCTCGTTGAGCAGTTCGGCGAAACGATTTGTCATATTAGCTAATCAATAGCGTGAACAAGAGGGTATGATCAAACGTTTTTTCCATCCGATGTGAAGTCATGCCAGATAACAAAAGAGAATGCAAGTATATATGCACTAAGCGATTAAAGAAAAAAAAAACACTCGTCAAAGCTAAATCACAACTATTCACGGCCACGGTAGAGGGTCATCAATAATCAAGTTAATTAGAAAGCCAATAAGTTTCAAAATAAAAGCTCTGTGAATTTTTGAACAACAAATTACATAATAAATCAGGATTGAAATTCCTGAACAAAAAAACATCCAACTCAGTATGTGTCATATGATTTGAATTCAATTGGCTATATGGAAACAAACATGTTTTTACATAAATGATTTCATGTTTATGTCTTTTTAGACTGAACCAGGACTATTCAGGAAGAAATGAACAACATTTCTGTCATTGCAGGATCAACAAAACGAAGATCATATACAGTAGATACGGATGCCGCAGTACTTCTCTGTTAATATAAATATAAATAAATGTTAATATAAATATAAATATAAACATTATTATATAAACATTTAATGCTAATACAGGAAAATAGGAGGGACCATCAGGGCACTCGATTAAAACACTCTGGATGTTGAGAGAGGGAATGCCAACTCCCCATTGCTAACAGTTTGTGAATAGAGGGCGGGCTCTTCTCCCCGGCCATTGGGGCATCCTCATGTCACATAGTTCGCACTTTTGACCAATTGTTCAATCTTGATGTTGGAAGAAGATTCTTTGTACCCCTGTGGATACGTATAAGTCATGTTGCCTATCAATCCACCCATCCCGTTTTGGCCCTTCATACAATGGCATGATGAGGATAATCAGTGGTTATTAAAGTTTGATCAAATCTAACAGTGAGTAGATCCAATTTCTGTCGGGCTTTGTTTCCGTGATACGATGGGTGGTAGCCTATATCATACATATCATACAACTGGTATCATGATGTTTAGCTTGGTGGCGTCCAACAGGTCAAAATGTCACCTGTTTTCATAGAACTGAGTGGAGCGTCATGTCACACGTCAAATCGGACCCAATCGATAGCTGATGAAAAACATGAAACACAAGCAGTTCTTACCTTAACCCGTTGGTTTATTCGGTTTGGGCGTATGTTGAAACACCAGCCTGCAAACCATCTCACCCTAGTGTGAAGACACTGAAGTCTGTCAAAACGCGCACATGGCAGTCGACGTCGGTGTTCTAGGTTCCGACGTCGCCTTAAGGATGTCATTGATAAAAATGGAGGACACATCGAGTAAATTTGTTTGTAAAGACCTAATGAAAATAACTGAACCCGAAAATGTTGATATTATTTCTTAAAGTAGATGAAAATGGAATTTCAAAGAAATACCATAAATTTTCGCCTTTTTTCCTGCCTCAACCCTGTAGTGACGGAGGAAATACTACGAAATGTATGATTTTAAAATATTCATATGTACTTATATTTTAATGTTTTTAATTGCAAAGTTCAAAAAGAACTGTTAAACTTAAATTAAACGTGATATTTTATTCAAAGAGACCTATGTAGTAAGTTTTCCAATTGGAATTTCCTAACTTTGACAGTTGATTGCGGCCATATTATTGAAGCTGAAAAATGTCAAATTAGCTGTCATTTATTCAGTGTGCTTAGCCAAATTACGATGAAGAGTCATAGCGTCCAACAACACGTGTATATGATAAAATTGTTTTATCAAAATAAGTGTTCTTCGCGAGCAACGTTACGAGCGCTGCTCCCACTTTATGGTCGCAATAATCGTCCTACCGAGAAGACTATTCGCAATGCGGTTAACAAATTCGAGGAAACTGGTTTAGGTGAATACTCAACCACCACCCGTACGTCAGCGGAACGCAAGGTCTGCCAAGAAAGCGTGCAGGGGAACCCGCGGCAGTCGATTCCGTGTCGCGCACAAGAACTCGGATTTCGCAGGCTCCAATTGGCGAATTCTGCGCCATTGGATTCTTTGGATTCTTGAAGATCCAATTGGTCCAGGAGCTCAAGTTTAACGATCATAGACAGCGGCGTGTGTTTGCTGGGGTTTGGAGCAGTTGGGAACTGACCCCGATTTTGTCCGAAAAACTTTCTACAGTCCAACGAGGCCCATTTTCTGATGAAATGTTACACGAAGTTCACCAAATGGCAATGTATCCCCAGAAAGCTACTGTTTTGTGTGAATTTTGAGTAGGAGGCTTCATCGGTACGTATTTCTTCGAAAACGACGCTGGCGAGGCCATCACCCTCAACATAGAGTGCTACAGGTCGATGATTACTGACTTCTTCTGACCTAAACTGGACGATATGGAACGATATGTGGTTCCAACAGGAAGGTGCAACGTGCCATACAACTGTCAACTGGCCACTAAGATCGTATGATTTAACCCCGCAAGACTTTTACTTATAGAGTTATGTTAAGTCGCAGTTCTATGCCAATAAGCCGCACATCACCGATGCCGTCAAAGCCAACATAACTCAAGCTACAACGAGATTCAGACCGACTTGTGCGCCAGAGTCTGAAAATTGGACCTCTCAGATGCACGCCACCAAGCGAAGCCAAACGTAGTTCTCAAACGACAAGATGAGTTAATTTTTGCAGGAATTTTAAATTACAAATTTTACTCATTTTCGCAAAGCCGCTGTACCTGAGTATGAAAGTTTTACATTGTCTAAAGTGTTAGTAGTTTGCGATTTTAACGTGTCGAATCAAGTTGTCCCATAAAATAACATCACTTCACCATCCAATATTTCTAATGCCTATCGAACACCGAATCATGCTTTCGTTCTTCACACAACATATTTCCAGTTTAATGTCAAAGAAAATTATAAAATAAAACATCCAACTGCAATTGTTCCTGTAGTGGAAAATTAGTTCATCTAATCAAGTGGAAAATTTGAAGCCCTATTCGCATCGCTCACCCCAATGTGCTGCTTCCACATGTCGCCTCCGCATTGAATGTATCTCCGCCGCCTGAACTGATGCGCGATGAAACATTTGACGTGAAGTGCCGGGAGGAAGAAAAGGCACTAACTATGCATTTGCGAGAAAATTAGGTTAGTTGGTTTGATTTTTTTTTCTTCATAGGCCCAAATAAACCAAGCCAAACCAAAAGCATAAGAAGAAACATCAGTTCGTTACTTCCTCTGTGGTTCCTCTATCTCTCTTTGAATGTTGCCCAGTTGAAATCTCGAGATATGGGGTGTGATGAATGTGGTTAAACCGGCTGAGAAACAACAACAACAAAAAATGATGGAAAGCGACGTCGTATGCTATGTGAGCTTTAGCTGAGTGGCCTAATCAGCTGTAAACAGATGATCGTTAATTTCACTCTTGTTTTTTTGGAATGCCTTCCAAAGTTTCTGGCTTACGCACAAGGTATTTGCAATTCAACCGGAATGACCTTCATCGCCGACAACCGGGGTGCTTGGGGTTGTGGCCAGTTGTTTCGCTTCAATTCCACGAACGCTGCCCATTGTAAGGCGTACAAATTGTGGTCCCCCCAGCGGTGTTCGTATTGTGTGATTTTGTGGCAAAGGTAGCTAACTAACTGCCGAGAAATGTCTATAAATCTTTACCCGTGCTGCCCACCCAGCGCAAGTTTAACTTGGCAGACTGGTAGAAAAGGCAGTCCAGAAGTGGAGTTGTACAAGAAATGCAACGCCCATTCCAAAAGTGGAATGTTGACAGACCAAACTCACTTTCAGCGGCAAGAATAGCAATAGACAGCATGAAGCTGAAGAATATTGCTTGCATAATGGAAAAGCTTACCGGATGAAGGCAGAAGGAATGAAAATTACATGTTATCGTTCTTATGGCCGCAGGGAAAGTTAACTCCCCAATGTTCATGAATATTGTAGACCTAATCTCAACGAAGGAAGCGTAATGGTGGAATCTTATTGGCATTCAATCTGTTTTTACCTAGCTCAAGAGACCACAAAGATTTTCGAGAGCAACCACGACTAACTTCATTAAGGGTTCGATATCTGGAGGTCACAGACCCTACAATTCGTTCGTTAGCCATAATTTGTAACACTTTTACTTCTTCATCAGGTTTGTCATGCCACCAGAGTTCCGAAACTGTGCACGCTGGCTGTTGGGAGGCCACCACTATACTTTCGTTTGCAGAAGAATCATGTTCCCACAAAAGTCGTGTCATTTAGTGCGCCATTCCAACAACCAACAACGGTACGGACACCCGCAAAAGGAAAACAAATTTGTCGGTAGATCGGTCGGTTTGTACAAACCCAAAATGTTCCACAATTATCATAATAACAGAGTCCACGATGTTCACGGCGACGACGACGACGACGAAGACGACGATGACTTAGTGTCGCATATTGCACACGATTTGGCCAGGTTAGATTTGAAATTTTTAGGAGCTAGTTGTGGAGAGTTTGCTGTTTGAATGGTGCACGAAATTAGCTGGTTTAGGTCGGAATCAGGGCATCGCAAGTTCGTGAGAGATACTGGGCACGAAATTCCCCACTTGCTTGGAAGCATCGAAGACCTGTACCTATGGCTAACTTTAAAATGGTGCTAGGTGCGTCTTCATACCTGCACTTTCGTTTTTGTAGAAATTGTTCGCATTTCATCATGTAATAAATTTTAACAACCATATCCTAAATCGCCTATCGAGACCATCTCTCTACACTCCAGTTCGCAAATTGCAACTTTCCCTCACATAGACTCAACAATTAAATCCTAGATCGGTGGGTATCTCGCTGCGCTACCACCAGCAGCACTACATCCAAACACATAACAAAATCGACATGAAATATCATCGTGAATCGACACAAACAAAACACACACATCCATTCACGATTAACCTCCTAATTTGCGCCACAAGTCCGATCCATAACGAGCCTCAGCCTGATATGGAATCTGAATTTTTCACCGAATTTCCGTTACTCAGCTAAAGTGCGATGCGTGGTTGCAAAAACAGAGACGAGTCGCAGCACGTTTGTCGGCAAGTTGACCATCGAACCACCCAAAGCCACCGCCACGGACATGGAACACTATTCGATGGCCACTGCTGCACGGGCACGACCGTATGCAAGAACAATTACTTGTCCATCTGCGTGGCACACACCCGATTGGAATCGTTCCAAAATAGCTTTCCCTCCAGAGCATTTGAAAAGGGTCTATCAAAATGTCAATAAACTAATGTTTTCAATTTTTTCAGCACCGTTTTTTTTTTTCAAATTTCGATATTTTTATCTGTATGCCTGATATAAAAATCACTCATTTTCTGAATCACTACAGCGATGCATTTTGGATGACCTAATTGAAGTCCATTTGTCCCGATTGTGTTCAAAAGTCTTTTTCAAATGTTGCGCAAAACATACGTGTATATGTTGCGCTTTGTGTCCTCAGTGATGGTAAGACATACTTTCTGATACGCAGAGACAGGTGTGATCCAAAATTTGCAGCTGAAGGTCACAGTGAGCTTGTTGTATTTATTGAATTGAAAAGGGGTTGCTGACTGTAAAAAGGAAGCATGTTAATTACGCGAGACTTGCTTATGAAATGCATGCTTATGAAACACCTGCCTTTGTTTATGGTTTTGAAAAAATGGCTGATGGTTGATAATAAAAATGAATTTTTTTCATAGGGTAACGACCTACAGTAGCCTAATAGCTAATGTTAGCCCATTGTGTCGAAATAGCTTAATTTTGCTATAATCTCAACGTTTGGTACAAAACATTAGTTTAAGAGCTACAATATGGTATTTAAAGTGAGAAATTCATGATTGTTTTTATTTAGGCAAATGAGGAGCTTCCAGTAGACACTTATGTATATTCAGCAATTGCACAAAAAAAAGTTATAGTGAGTCTCAGAATGTCGTAAAAATTGGAATAATACTTCCTTATCAAAAAGTATTAACTCGTACTTTTTTTTATTCTACGATTAGACGACCATTTTCGCGTTAGGGTGGCCCGAAAAATCATTTTTTTTTTCATAAATTTAGAACCTCTGAACCACTTAATCTATTTTTACTGTCGACCCCTCAAAAGATTTTTTTATAATTTAACTAGAAAACGAGAAGAAAAATTAGTAATTGTCATTTAATTCCAACTACTTATTGCATATCTTGACATATACTCGTATTTTGTCTACAATGGGCAGACTTCTAAAGTCTCGTGTACTAATACTTTTTTAAATGTTTTTTTTTTTCAAGAAAATTACGAAACTCAGAAATATTTGATTTTGTATACAAGAACTACGTAACAATTGGATTTTCTTAATTTTCACTGTGAGGGTCTTCAACCAATTCTTGTGTTTATATTTTTAATTGAATGATCTTTTAATGTCCATAGCAATACATTGCGTAGTAAGATATTAGCGATGTTGGACAAGTTGTTTAGGAGATACAATTTTAAAAAATCGAACCACAGCACACGTGCACGGAAACGAAGGTGACACAAGATAGTTCACAATGTGCCTCCATATAAAAATACACCTCAACTGTGATAATTATTCTGAAAACATGGATTATATTTGTTTTTTTTTTTGTTGTTTTGATGGTATCGGGGCTGAAGATCCCTTTCGTTTTATATATTTTTTTTGAAAGTTAAGACCTTTCTACATAACATGTCAAAAAATTTACGATAGAAAAAAAAAGTAGAATACGTACATCGCCAGTTTTTTTTATATGATATGAAAAAGGGCTCAGCTTTTAAGAAAAAATATAAAAACGAGGGGGCTCATTGGTCCTGAGACCATGAAAACCATTAAAAAAAATTATATAATCCGTCTTTTCAAAATGAATTTCGCAACATATATTTTTATATTTTTTCTAAAAATTGTATTATATTATCTTTTATTTGCATATTTAGTTGTAAAAGTCGGTTCAAAGGTTATGAATTTGAAAAAAAATGTGAAAAATAACAAATAAAAAAGTTTATTTTGGCCCACCCTAACACAAAAATGGTCACCCTATGACGAAATAAATCAAAACACGGGTCAAATATTCTATAGAATTTCTGGGGAGATTAGGGTGGCAGTGAAAATAACAATTTTAAGGTGAATTTCTGCTCCGTGTATTTTTCCTATCTTTTCTCTCTCTCTCTCTCTCTTTCTCTCTCTCTCTCTTTCTCTCTCTCTCTCGCAAACTTACCTCGCTATTTCAAATTCTAGACAAAATAGTCAAAAGGTCGAAAGTAACATTTGTAAACAATGACTTCTAGCGTATTTTTTTGGGATCTGAAAAATCCCACAAACAAAATAGCACCAGAAACATATACAGGGAGTTATTACCTTCCTGTCTGTAGTGGATATAGGTGTTAGCAACCTGGCATTGCCAGGAAATTTACGTTTTAAGTCGTTGTTTACAATTGTTACTTTCGACCTTTTGACGATTTTGTCTAGAATTGATAAATCTCGATTGTTAGTGAATAAACATCGAATCGAACTCCATCAAATCACTCACAGAAAGTAAGCATACAAAATGATGTGATTAAATATTCAACATCTAGTACAGATTCTGAGTTATATCAATTCTTAATTTTGAGGTAATGGCTGCGGTCGAGAATGCTTCAGCGTAAGCCCTTAAATTTTCAGAGCGAACCATATGCAAAGTGTTTATTGGCTCGAAAAAAGACCCTATGCAAAGTTTGTAAATCGGAAAAATGTCCCAAGTGCTCGAAATTTTGGAAATCGAGTTTTTTTTATGCCAAATGTCTAAAAACTGTATGAAACTTCGAAATCTGGTGTTATCTAGATATTTTCCTATTTTTTTTTTACAAAATCGACTTTCTGCCGTTAAGAATTCATTCGTACTTGTGTTTGATGAATTTTAAGTGATATTACACCAGGGGATCCACTTTTTTCATTGGGGTGGCTCATATTTCATTAGGTCGATCCTTTAAAATATCGAGTCAAGTATTTTACTACTTTCGAGATATTGCACTGCAAAATTACAGAAAGACTATTGATCAACCACTTACCATTGACATGAAAGCTAAATAGAGTATAACTTTATCGTGACTTCAATTTTTCTTGTTTAAATTTGAAAGTCTGAGCCAAAATCTAAGAAGTTTTAAAATGTTTTTTTTTTTTTAATAAGAGGTCATCCAAACCCGACCAGTAGTACAAGTTAATCCGAGTTGAAGCTTACCGCTATGTAACATACTAGGTTAGTCAAACAGTTTTGAAAGCGACATCTATGGAGCAGTAGAAAAACCGAAATTTCTACGCCATTTTAATATTTCATCTTTCATAAGACCGTATTCAAAATTTCATTTCGATCTGTCAATTCATTCTATGTTTACAAGCCATTTGAAGTTGACGTGTCAGTGTATTTTTAACAATGGGAAAATCCGAATATCGTGCAGTTATTAAATTCTTTGTTTTGGAAAGTTTATCGGCTGCTGAGATCCATGCAAAGATGGTGAAAGTATTGAAGGAGTCCTTCATTTTCAACCGTTCATCGATGGGCTTGGAGTTTAAGCGTGGCCGTACAAGCGTTGAAGACGATCCACGCTCAGGACGTCCAAAAAGTGCATCAACATCAGAAATCATAGCGAAAATACAGGATATGGTTTCGGAAGATCATCGATCGACTGTGGATGTGATAGCTGACACCATAGGCATCTCACATGGAACAACATGGCATATTTTGGCTGAAGTTTTGGGTTTCAAAAACGGTGTGCATAATGGGTGGCGCATTTGCTAACAATGCAAAAAAAAACACTTTCTGCGCAACATTTGAGGCAATTTCGAAAGGATAAAAAGGATTTTCTGCGTCGATTCATCACTATGGATAAGACTTGGTTCTACCACCATGATCCTGAATCAAAACAAGAGGCTAAGGAGTGATGTGAACCAGGCACTTCGGCTCCGAAGCGAGTTCGTGTCCAGAAATCGGCCAAGAAGGTGTTAGCGTTAGTTTTTTGGGACGCAAAAGGAATTTTATTGATAGATGATCTCCAAACTGGTAAGACAATCAACTACGATTATTATTGTGACCTTTTGAAGGAAATTTTTTTTTGAAAAAAAGACCCGGTTTTCAGAAGAAAGAAATCATTTTCATCAAGACCATCGCGAAAATCAGTGAATTGGGGTACGAATTGTTGCAGCATCCACCCTATTTACCAGATTTAGCTCCCTCTGACTTCTGGCTGTTCTCACACCTCAAAAAATTCCTTCGTGGAAAGCATTTTTCATCAAAAGAAAAGATGTTATAGCCGTCACAGAGGAGTATTTTGCAGGCCTTCCAGAAAGTCATTTCCGTGATGGGAGAATAAAGTTGAAAAATCGTGGGACCAAGTGTATTGATCTTATGGGAAACTATACCGAGCAATAAAAGTGAGTTCCCTAACCAAAAAAAAAAATGTATTTTCATATCCACTTTCAAAACATAAGGGCCTATGTAACAGATACTAAGGTCGTAATTTGAAATTTATTTTTTAAATATTTTGTTCGAGACTAAACCACCCAGAGAACTACAACCTTGGATTTTGTTACCATCGCTGCGATTACTGATCTGTTACTAACAAAGGCAATACATGCTATGGCTATTGTCTAGGATGATCTCCACATTCTCCGAATCGGATAGCAGCGCAGCAATCACCATCTACGTACGGCTAAGAGGTAAGCCAAATACTCAATATATTTCTTTGATTTTTAACAGCAACTGTCCATCGTTCCTTATGTGGCCATCTTTACCAACTTTCCCATCTATTAAATTTACTTCATTGTGATAGGCGTTCTTCGGTGTCGTCCCGAGGGGTTTTTGTTCGATATTTATATCTACTATAGACCAACCTAACCACCCTTATGAAATAGTTAAGAACCACCCTTATTAAACAAAAAATCACCCTGGTGTAATACCTCCAACCAATTGGTAATAATGGTTTGATAAGATATATTTAGTTCAATAGTTATAGAAAGTCGATTTTGGCGGGAAAACATTTAGATAACACCAGATCACGACGTTTCACGCCTCTTTTAAGTTATTTGGAATGAAAAAAAAATGATTTCCTAAGTTTCATGAACTTTGCACTCAAAGTTTGAACGCTTTGCGCCAGCCCTGAGCATGTCAGATTGAGCCCAAATTTTGCATACACGAAAACAAATTTGAGCCCAGATCCCTAAACAGCCTTAATGAGTTCGAGAACAAGCAAAAATACACCGTGAATCTAATCACGTAATCGGGAACTAGTTCACATTTTTAGGTAAAAATCCTGAAAACGTGAACTAGTTCACGGTCCGTTTTCATTTTTGGAAACGCTTTTGTTTCTGTGTGGGGTCTTTTTACAAGCCGATAAACATTTTGTTTGTAAAATTCGATGGAAATAGATGGATGACTTGGTGGAGATGGATTTTTTTTTGTCTCCAAACGAACTTTCAACACTTGTCTCCAAATGAGCATATCGAAAATCAGTAGGAAGAATTGTTAAAGTAGTTTGTAAAATCTTGCTTTTTTTTAATAAATACGAAATGCGTGTCGAAGCAATTAATCGCTTGAGGACAAAAAGTGTTCAAATAGCGCATTCGAGAAAAACAAGTTTCATTATTTTAGCAGAAACTGCTACTGGTCAGTTTTTTTTCGATTTGAATCGAAACACGTTAAACCACAAACAAATGCTAACGATGAGAGAACGCATCCAGATTGTTTCAATCGTAAAAATGCATTCGATTTTATGTATTGTAGGTTAATGTCTTTTTTCTGAAATGAATTTTATTGGCTTCGAAACAAGTTTGGAACGGAATTCTGCTGTTACAGTATCATCTATTAAAGTAAATTATTATCCGAGCATCGTCTCGGCCGAACCGTTTAATGACTTCATCTTTTTACCCATCGCGAAGTGGTTCAATAGTTAACTAAGTTCTATTAATTGCTTTATCTTTTTGGGTCAATGGAGATCTGTTAGCTAACTGGTTTAATACTCAAAGGGAGTGAATAAAATGTTAGACGGTGGGCCAGAAATCCAATTCATTCACAATGAGTTCTAATAAGTGCTATTTAGCCTTTTATGATAGAGATGTTTTCCAGTTTTCAATCTACAGTGACCCACATCATCCCCAAGCTGGTTTTCAAACGCAATCAATATTGAAACGGCCTATTTTAGCGCTAAATGAATGAGTAGATCTGCATTTTTAAATTAGGTAGGAAACAACTTCTAAACAGAAACGAACATGCAAAAAATAACTAATGATCTGAAATCTTGTTTAACTTTAAAAAAAAGCTAGGATTTCATATTTCAACATTACACTGTCATGAAAACAAAACCACCTGAAATCACCAACCGGGCACCCCCAGTTTTGTGTCTGTATGAGATAAAAATCCAAATATTGAATTTTTTTTTGCTTGAAAGAAAAGCGGGCTCATTCGATTTCAAAATTATAAGCAAATAGAGAAAAAAAAATGTATCAACGACACAAAATCTGCTTCAGACCTTTCAACAGGGAGAAGTAGTAAAGGCGGCTCAAAATAATAAATAAACTTTCAAGAAGAACATTTTTTTTTTCAAGGATTGTACTTTTTAAAATCAAATCATTTGCTGTGGGTTTCATTAAGTTGCAGTTATGTGCTACACTGAAAAATAAAAATAGTTGTATAAACTTCAACCAAGTTGATGTATTTTTGCTTGTGCTCAAATTAATGACTTTTGTTTTCGTGACACATTTCCGTTTTGGAGAAGTTGGATTTTTATAGGATCTGGATCGAATTGATTTCCGATCTTGGATCGAATTCAACTTATTTTGCATTTCAATACTGGTGACTCACCAGCCCATCTTCGACTTTTATTTTAGGTCCAGTAAGGGCGTGTGATATATTCGACACGAAGACTTATTTTGTTTCGACAACTTATCATCAGAAAATTTTGGTTTGGAATAACTCCATGTTGAAAGAATTTGATGGATTTTAACTTGAAAATGAAAAAAATATAAGCATTTTACACACTTTGACAAAATTATCGATGGTAAACTTGATTTGAAACATGTCATAAGCTTTGTCACCATACTAAAACGGTTATAATAAATAACCACAAAAAAAAAATGTTGAGTAAAGTTTATAAAATGTTACTATCGAATAGTCCCCCTTTGTTTTAAATACTACGCAAACTTTTACCTGTACGAAACATTGAAAGCAAACTGGATTTTTGCGTAATTAATTCTCAACTATGTTATGGAAAGGAACTTCAAAGTCTCAGTTCATAATATTTATTTATTTTTTTAAATTTACATCCTGCATCTTTATTTTCGCAATGATTTTATTTTAAAATACACCCTTATTTCACCGTTAAACCATTCTGATATTAATTTCACCTCCACACTGAAAATCTTTTTTCGTAAATTCGTCAAAGCTTGTTTTATAAACATGATTTTCGCACATAAAACAAATAAATCATACATTGAAAGAAACATACGTATTGCTTGTCATCTCACAAAATGCCTTCACTACAACTAATTCATATACATTGTGCGAAATGAATTTTGTGCGGACCAGCCAATCACTGCTCCTCTTCTATCGTACAGGGTGGCCACACAATCATAATTTAAAAATTCCTGCATTTTTCCCGATTTTTTCCTGCATTTTTGCCTAATTTTCCCGACTGGGAAAATGAGTTAATATAAATTGGATTAATAGATATTTTTGAAGTTTTCGAGGAAATTATTCAATCTGAAATTCTGACATGTGTCACAGCCGCAAATAGGACTTCTTGCGTATTGCGTAACCTGCTTTGGTCTCTAATTTTGCAAACGAGAACAAAAATCGCTCTATATATGTCATTGATCTTTCAAGTTTCTAGAAGCATAAACATCGAAGAAAAATAGTAAAACATTCGAGGTTTTCGAATACAATGTGATGTACATAGGTTGCATGTATATTGTATCAAGAACTTCGTGATTTCAACAACGTTGACAGTTCGTAGACAATACTCTGAGTTACCAAACTCTTTTCAGTTTGGTTCACCACCAGACACTTTTCATTTATTGAAAATCCTCGTTCCAAGGTCACATTTTCGTGCGACAGAATGAGCACCTTTTCAACAAATGTTGTCAAATTTGGCAGCTCCTTCTTGGAATGACAAATCAGTTCTTTCACTTTGTGAGCAACTGCAGCGCTGAGATAGTCTTTATTTACGAACGTTTCCAGACACAGCTCCTGACGCTTTTTAGCGATATCTTTGATGCGAGTTATTACAGAAGACGTAACGCGTTAACGACATACGGGATCAAGTCCGTATCACTTCGAAGTTTTCTGAGCACAAACCTCAAATACTAATAGAACTTCAGGCGTGAAATTTTCAAGAATCGTTTGCTCCACTGGAGCATCCATTGGTTAATAATTTGAGCGTTGTTTGTTTGTGTTTTTTAGTCTCAAAAACGTGAAGTGATAGTTAACTTAACCTATAATTCTTAGGACTCCCTCCCGTTTCACCTTAAAGGGTATTTTAATGGAGATTTGTTGAGTAGCTACTTCAGAAAACCATAGTAAAAAAAATCGACTGTCGTTGCGTAATTCCAAAACGTATTTCTCGGATATTTTTGCAAATTCTCTCGCTTTTTCGATTGCCGCTTTAGAGACAAACTCAATTTCCATATTAAGGGCTGGCAGAAAATTGCTCTCCATCAATTAATGATTTGACAATTAACAACTAAAAATTTTAAAATGTAAAAAAGAAAAAGATAGGGAGAGGGGGGGGGAGGAACGCCCGGCGGGGGGAGAAGAAAAAAAAAAAATAGGGCGCCCCCGACCCAATAAAAACAAAAGTAAGTCATGTGCGAAACCTCACCTGTCACAGCCGTGTAGCCAGATTTTCTAAGCGGTACATTTTTGAACAGGCTGAACAAAGGCAGCAGAAAATGATCCACATGCCAATGTCTGTTTCATTCCGTTAATCAGATCGTTGAACCGAGTAGATGACAAAAACGCCACTCGAATCGTTTGAAAAAGGTGTGAGTATGACAAAAATTCCCGATGGATTTTGAAATTCCCGACTTTTTCCCGCATATTTCCCGATGATTTTGGATTCCCGCATTTTCCCGCATTTCCCGATTTTCCCGAGTCTGTGGCCACCCTGAGCGTATACGCACATGTTGGTGTTGCTGCTATGAAAGGTTTAAGCCATTTGTTGTTAAACCATAAAAAGAAAAAAGGCGACCACCGGGGGAAAACCAAAAAGTGTAAATAGAATATAGAGTAAAATATAAATTAAAAAATATTTAAAAAAAAACCCCCCCCCCCCACCCTGGTTTTTTTTTTTTTTTTTTTTTTTTTTAATTAAAAAAAAAAACATTCAAGAAACAAAAAGCACCTGGAAGTTCTTTTTTTTTTTTTTTTTTTTTTTTTGTTTTTTTTTTTGTTTTTTTTGTATAATATATTTTTTTTTTTTGTAGTAAGGGGTTTTTTTTTTGGAAGCCACATTAAATTATTTTTTTTGGGGGAGGAAAAAAAGTGGTGGTTGTGGAGTGTGTTTTTTTTTTTTGTATTATATTTTTTTTTTTTTTTGTAGATTATTATTTTTATTTTTTTTATTATTTTTTTTGACCCTCCTTTTGGTCGAATTATCCTTTCCACATAAGCATGATATTCCAAGCAAGGGACTACAAAAGCTTCAAATCAATAGCTGCGGGAGTGCATCTCTTTGGAATCTAAGATAACCGGGTCAATAATGCAAGGTATTACCAAGGCGCCGGCGGGTTAGAGGAAACCTTTCGGGAATATTTGTCGACTTTCCTGGGCATTGCAATTGTTATACAATAGTCTAATTCATGCCTTCAATTAATAACTAGGAAATTGCAATCAGAACAGCCAGAAAAACGCTTGATGAAGAAACGAACAAAGCGTAGAAGAAGATCGAATTAAATCTTTAGCAACAAGTTGAGGTCTAGCGAATCTAGAATTTAGAGATCTACAAAATAATTAAATAAAACTAGGAGTTCTGCATAGCATTTACTTCCTTCAGAAGTTCTTGTGCAATTATTCTCTTCGAGTTCTTCATCTGGACTTCTATAAACTGTACGGAATTCCCATTCAAATTCTATTAAAACAATCCTTTTTTTAATTGTTGAGAACTATGAAGTTTACACATAATACCACGAGTAGCATGAGTGGATACTGTTTTTTTTTTTATCGCAGCAGGGTGATCTCGCATTTTCAGACATTTCCCCGATGTTCCCGACTTCCCGATTTAAAAACCAAAAACAATTTTTTGTACGGTAGCGTTGAGCCCGATGACGACCACTGGGATAGTTTTCTGTAGAGGTAGCGATTAGAACATAGTAATACATGGAAGATTGGTGAGATCATTCCATATTTCGTTTTGATTTGTTAACTGGTAGTTATTAATTAGCAGCATTGCATATTTTATTGATTTGTATGTTTGTGTTCTGTGCAGTGCATGTGTGTATATTTGATAAATCTTTATTTATTGGCACCTTTTATATGAAAATTCTTTCGCTAGCAAGCGCTAATAATCAAATGCAGAAACTACCAAAACTATGCACGTTCGAATTTATCGAAATCCATGGGAAAACTCATATAAAATTGAGAAAAAAAAACCTCAACAAGGGTAAATTAAAATCTCGCGTATCATTTGCTTTCAATTCTGAGCAAATTTCTTCAGGGTTTTGTTTCAGGACACTTCCACAAACTTGGTTAGATTTGCAGATACTCACTCGTCAGCTAGCTTCGTTATAACTTCCCAGAATTCTAAACAGAATATAATCTGAATCCAGAAAATAGAATGCCTAACAAAATTCACTCAGACTCACGAGCAAAATTCCTTAAATATCTGAGCAAAATTTGGCGACAGTACTGCATAGAATTTGATGAAATATGAGCTTGATTCATTGGACACTAACAGTAGGATTTACTTAGAGTCCTTAGAATGACTCGCTCAAGATTTCCGGTTTAAGGAACGGTTACATTGATAGAAAAAACCATTGTGAATTATAATCTCTCTTCATTATGAATCTGAAATGAAATTCGTTTAAAATACTGAGAGATACTTGTTTGTGATGTTGAGCAAATTTTGTTCAAATGCTGAACAAAATTCTCTTACAACTTAAATAGGATTGTTTATAACCTTGGGCATGCTTCAGCCCGACGTTGAAAATATCGATAATAATCAAACAACAAAATAAAAAAATAAAAGCATTCCCAAGTAACATTTTTGGTTCAGATTCAGACATTTGGTTTGCTAGAAAACCCCGATAAAACATGAATTTATTGGTGTTAGTTCAGTATACTGAGAATAATTTACTCAAAGTTGAGAATCAGATTGATGAACAAAAAAGAATTCGTTCCAAATTCTAAAGAATCGTTCTAAAAACTATGAATGTTTGGCTAAAAATGTTACGCAATTAAGGCTCAACATCCTGAGAAGTATTTGTTGAAAATCTGAAAACAATTTCATCGCAATCGTTCCAAATTAGCAAAACAAAACATAGTATGGTAAAATAAAAGACTGGAAAAAATGTTCAAAATGAAAAAAAAAGAAAAAAAAAGAGAAAAAAAGGATTGATTTAATACTTCACTAGGTATACCTAAGTATAATCTATCACAAACTATATAGAGATGGTTTTATAATACGTAGCAAGATACGTTCAAAGTGTTTGGAAAGATTCACTGTAATACTGAAAGAAAACGACTTCAAAGAGAATCTAAATCGGAGAAAACCTCACTGACGAAGCAAACAAACCGTGCAATGATTTTTTGACCGAAAATAGGTTAGCAAACAATCTTCAGTCTAGACGCTTAAGTAAACATAAAATGCAGTACTTTGCCAACATCCGGTCAGATTTCCCGACTTTTCCCAAATTTCCCGTACTTTTCTTTTTTTCAATTTTCCAAGTTTTTCTCGAAGTTTTTGACTTGATGGATAATCTGATCATAAAGCTTGCTTCAGATAGAATTGGAACAAAAACAATTGCCTGTATTTCAGTTATTTATTATTGAATTCAAGATCTTTTTTTATACAAATGTAGCGTTTTCTTCATACTTTTAAGAAAAAATACGGATAAAATTATTCGTCACGGTTTCGAAGGAATTCTCCAATTTTTCCTGTAACACGGCTCATTAGGCGGCGCTCATTAGGCGGCGTCCATCGTTTTAGCTATCTTATTCCACCAGGTCTTCATCTGATTGATGTCTTTGACAACCTTTCCCTTTGCCTTGAGTCTCCTCTTCATGATTGCCCAGTATTTCTCAATAGGGCGGAACTGGGGTCAGTTGGGTGGGTTAAGGTTTTTCGGAACAACATGGACCCCTTTCTCTGCATACCATTCTTGAACGACTTTGCTGTTATGACAGCTAGCCAAATCTGGCCAAAACATTACGGGATGGTAGTGGGATGAAATGAACGGCAAAATTCGTTTTTGGAGACACTCTTTTTGGTATAGTTCCGACGTCATTGTCTTATTTGTAACGAAAACTTTCGTTTTTTTGCCACAGCTGCAAATGCCCTGCCAAATCATGAATTTTCGTGCAAATTTGTCGGCAAAAACAAATTTAAATTTGGCTGGAACATCCCCCCGAGCCGTTGCCAAGTAAAATTTTTGACCTGGGATTTGCCCGAAGTCAGCCTTGACATAGGTTTCATCGTCCATCAGAAGACACCCGTCGAACTTGGTCAGCACCTGGTCGTATAGCTTCCGAGCACGGATTTTGGCCACACTATTCTGTTTTATGGTCCGATTTGGCTGTTTGCTAGCTCGATACGACTTGATTCCTTCCCGGAGTCGAGTTCTCCTCACGGTACTATGGGCAGCACCGAATTTTCTGGCCAAATCACGGTCCGACAGATTGGGATTCCTCTTAATCGTCTTCAAAATCTTACCACGCAGTTTCCGGTCGACAGTTCCACTCCGACGATTGGCTTGAGGCTTCCGAATCGTCGTCAATGTTTTCTTATACCGTTTGATAACGCGCCATACGGTATTTCTGGGCAATTTCAGCTGTTTAGCTAGCCTAGATGCAGACCACAATGGATTTTCCAAATAACTGTGCACATTTTTTTCCCTTCTTTCGGCTTCCATGTTGATTGTTTACAAAGTACAGTCGATTTGCGGAAGGTCAAAAATACATACGTGAAGCTGACAAAATTCCCGATACGTGGGCGCCAAGAACTTCCAAATCCGTCCACCAGGAGCGCCACAATATGAGCAAAAGTTTGTTCCAATTCTAAATGAAGCAAGCCTTAGTACCTTTGCGGACACAAAACAGACGAAAACACCGAAGTTGTTTTCATTCTAAACTCTTCCAAACATCCACATTTTTGAAAACTATGCGATTTTTGACGTAGATTTCGTGTTTATTTTCTACATAGAAGTACATTTTACGGTTATGAAAAATGGTCTGCTTTTTGAACGTTAATAACTCCGTCATTTCTCGTAAGATTTCCCAAAGCTGATTGGAAATATTTCTAATTTGTTTCATTGTTCAAAACTTTTAATAATTACTTAAAATCTATTTGCTTTAAACATTTACTAAAAGACGAGTCCTGTCTTACAATTGTGAGAATTGAGGAGTTCAAGTGATTTTTCGCAAGTGTTTACAACAAGACTACATAATCGAGCATCAATCGGTTTCGGGGTGAAGTTTGAAATGAGAGAATCAATCACATTCCAAATACAAGGTGTATCTTATAGTGGTATTCGATGTTTTTAAAACACATACAAATTTGCTTACTTTCGGCATTTTCCATCACTTTTTTGAGTATTTTGAAATGGCAACGATTTCCAGGTGTATGTTGGCCTTAATTTGTTGGAGAGTGGCCCTGCAGGTATCCACACAGGAAAAAGTGCGGTCAAATCTGGTGAACGAACCGGCCTGTCGAAACATGAAAAAACACTGTCACAGAACTTCAAATTACTTAGAATCTGTAATAAAAACCTTTATGAAAAGACAAAATCTTAGCCTTATTCTAGCTGTGTATTGAATTGTTCAAAAAAACTAAATATGCTAGAAATTTCCAGAGCAAAAATTGAAAAGGCAACATCAGCTTTTGTAAACAAAACTTGTTGAGGCCTTCCCTAATCGGAGCTCCTCTGCACGTACTCTTAACGTTATCAGGTAGGGAAAAATGTTTCCCTACTTAGTGCTGTCAATGGTATGCGTAAGATACAAAGCCTCAAGTAGCTTTGTTTACAAAAGCTGATGTGGCCTTTTTTTGTTGCTCTGGACTTTCTGCTTGTGCAGCGCATTGACATTGAGACAGACTAAGATATTGTAATTAAATGAATGATTTTAAAATGAGCAGATTTGTGATTGATACAGATCATCGTAAAAAAATAGTGCAAAGAGCCAAGTCATGTTTGATGTCATGATTTTGGCACAAAAACAGTAAACCAAAATATTCAAAACGTCAATCGGAAATTGAAAATATTTTGATCCACTCAAGCTTCGAAAAATCAATCATCCATCAAACCTGTCCATCATAAAAGTCCGACATTTACGGCACCATAAATCATCGAAACCTTTCTACGTACGTTCAATAAACCAAGTCTTCCCCCGAGGCTAATGGCAGTCAGAAACGTGTCCGTTTTTCAAACTCCGACCATTTGTTTGAAAGCATCCAAAGTATATTGATCTCTGCATTATGGAGAACCGGTTCTGGAATTTTGCGACAGTCCAACAGCTGAAAGTTCCACTGTCTGCCTATACCTTAACAGGCGTCTACACAGTCGAAACCGATACCAACCCAGAGCCATCGAAAACGATAACGATCTCCGTGATCATTACCTATTCCCGAACGACGGTTTGCCGGTGCATAGAAGAGTCATTCTGGTTGTATGAAATATTGCCTACACTAGCATTAGGAAATTGTAGAAGACTGCGCGAATAAAAATTAATCGCATTAATACATCTTCCATGTCCTACCTTTCCAATGCTCCTTTCCCACCAGAGAACCCGGTATACAAAACAAATCCTAAATGCAACTTTTATGTTGCGATCATGTTGAAAAGAGAAACAAAAAAGAAGCCAAATATCAATCTCCATCGGCCCGAAAAAGGGGTGCCCCTTCTGAAGTGCGCTGGGTGAGATTTGCGAATCACGACTACCTCGGTTGGTTTTACTGGGACCTGCGCTCAGTGACCTACCTACTGGTAGAGCGAAGAAGAAGACGACGACGATGTCAATATATGTATTGCGAAAAACTTTAATTGCCTTTCTTCATTTAGTCGGTGGCGGCGACGTCGTTGCCTGCAGAGTGACTGCAGTGATTTGTTTCGGATTTACTGAGAGTTAACTAGTAGGGCACTTGAGCTGAATCTCAAAAAAAAAAAAACGGCGGTAAATATGGGTCGAAAATTATACTTGAGCCACAATATTATGAAATGCGCTTCTCGATTCAAGTGCGAAGGAGGTGACAATGGTACTCAAATAAGTTGTAGGCGAAGCTGTCGGCCATTCACGGCCGCTTAATCCAATATTTGCGAGGTAAAGTATCCCAAATCCGCAGAGGGTGTGTGCTGCTTGCTGATGAACTGCATCTTGGTTTCTTCGTTGGACACTTACATCACTAATTAATGGTTGCTGAATAATCTTCTCGTTTGGATTCTAGGTTTATTTATGTAACCGACTACATTTTTCGCTATCCAATTTTTAAAATCACTTTATCTTTTCAATTTTTAAAAACATCTCCATTCACGACGTTACTAAATCACTCAAACCACTCAACATTCATTGATGGAGAATTCAAAATTTCAAAATGGTATTCTCTCCAATTATCACACGTACTCCAGGTTATCCTTTAAACCCACTTTACACAGGTACACGTGTTCTTATATGGACAGGTAAACGCACAACGGAGCAAACAACGTTCTTCCACTTCCACAGTTCCGTAAACAAACATAAAATCCAATTCCGTTTCCTTGCCAAACCAAAACTTAATCCGAACCGTTCGCGGCGGGTTACAACGATGCACTGAAAGGCGTTATGTACGATCATGTTACGGCTCACGTCCAGTCGCAGTAAACAAAACTCTCTCGAGCTCGATCAAACAGAACCGTTTTCGAGCGGTGGTGCGAGAGTGAGAGCGACCATGCGAGAATGTGAGACCAAAACAAACTCCAAGCGTCGCATAAAACTCGATGAAGAGAAACGTGATCTCCCTGATGTTTAATAGAGCAAGAGAATCATTAGTGATATTCCATCATGCGATCGAGGAATGAATGGTGTCGTCTTAGACGAGAGTCCTCTATGCTTTATGCTGTGGATCAACAGGCTTGCTGGGCACTACACTGATGCTGGGATGGGATGGGACCCGAGAGAAGGCCTTGCGGTCGGTTGGTATTTGAGGCGCTTCGTGATGCAGTCGAGTAGCGAGGCACCAACACCAAACAGGTTTTCTCGGCAAGTTGGAAACATGATGGGTTCGTCGCTGGTTTGGTAGAAGCAAGCCTAAGGAAAGGTTGGCCGTGCGTTTCTTGGCTGGCAGAGCGTAGACTTGGTACGTAGGAGAAAATAAAGCGATGAGGGAATTAAAAAAAAAACACGGTTATTGCAAGTAGGAGGAAAGGGTGGACCGGGTGGCGGCGAAAAATGATGGTAATTGGAGTAAGATAAACGGAAGAAATGGGGATTCTTTAGGAGCAAAGCTACCGGATGGATGTGCATCTTGGAGGATAAAGTTATTGGCGCAGGGTGATTTGAAGAGAGAAATGAAGCCATAAATTAGAGAATAGCGTAATGTGTGGTCTGGGCGGTAGCATAATTGCACCCATAGAAAGTTATATTTCATTTGTCTAGCAAATGTATGAGCTCAAGATATGATTAGCGTCAGCTGAATAACCTATGTTCTTTGATTAGCAATAGCCTTTCGGTAAGAATTGAGCTGAAGAGACTTTGGTCGGCTTAAACTTGACGCATTACTTTTAATCGTGCATTTGAAAAACCTGAACATCCCTTATGAGGTATGTGCGTGCAGAATATTGCTTCTATTTGTATTTTGACGTTTGATCTTCAATCTTCAAAATAGTGTCTAGCAAAAGAATCATAATCATAATCACGCATCATAATTTTGCTCGCGTATCGTGAAACTAGTACGCCGAGTTAGTATAATTGTTAAAAGTCAACTGTCACCAACGTAAAGGCTGACTAAAAGTAAATTGGTACGCCCCTCGCGCGCCGCTAGCATGCCTCTAGTGTTGGGAATCGAAAATCTTTGACAGTTATTTGTTCACTTTTTTTATAGAGAACAACTGGTGCAAGTTTGATCAAAGTAGTCGATCGCGTTCAGAAACAACGTCAAATGGAACTCGATAGAAGAACAAATATTGTGCACAAACATCTGGAAAATCCGGAGTGGTCCGGTTCCAAGCTGGCTAAAGTGCTGAAGATGCAGAAAACAACAGTTTGTCGAGTGCTCAAAACCTACAAGGAAACCCCGAGTGTGGAAAGGAATAAGCGGATCTAAGAAAAAACTGGAACCAGTGACCGTCAGCCGTGCAGCAAGATGTTGAGGTGCGTTAAAACCAACACCGGTCTTTCGATCCGAGATGTGGCCAGAAGGTACAACGCCAACTTTCAAACGGTGCGGACATCCTTGCCAGGGAAGGATACAAGCCGTACAAAGCCAGTGTTTTGATGAAATACAAGGGCTACACTTTAATCGATGACGAAATATTCATCAAACACTATGGGAAAAGGCAATCGAGTGGCATGATGCGAACAACGTAATTGTGGTACCCAAAGACCACAACCCTCCCAACAGCCCAGAACTCCGCCCTATCGAACGGTATTAAGCCTTGGTCAAACGAAATCTCAAAAACGAGCATCAGTTTAGATCTAACTGGGGTTCGGCGGCGAATAAAGTCGATGAGACCACTGTGCAAAATCTAATGGAAGGGGTTAGGCAAGGCAGTTCTGATTTGGCAAACCAAAAGAATAAACGAACATTTTTTCCTTTAAATATATGAATTGAACTACCAAAAGAAAAATAAGAAGATTTTTGTTTTATGAATTTTGACTGAAAGAAACGATTTTTTTGTCGACCAAAAGTGACACAAGTAGACCTTGTCTATACTGATCTAAAAGCAGCGTTTGATACTATCAACCATGAAATTCTGTTGGCGAAGCTATCCAAACTTGGTACGTCGGAACGGGACATCGTGGGTGTACTCGTATTTGACAGGTCTATGCGAGTGAAACTTGATACTAGCACATCCTTTGTTTTTACGAACTCGTCAAGTGTTCCACAGGGTAGCAACCTTGGTTCGCTGCTGTTTGTTCTATACTTCAACGACGTATTGCTTCTACTAGGAGATGGCTGCAGGCTTGCGAATGCTGATGACTTAAAGCTGTTTTTTGTGATACGGACTGCCGAGATCTCTAAGGCAAATCGCCAGGTAGGGGTTGTGTCGAAAATCTCAAGAGACCTCTCTGACCCGTACTGCCTGGAAGCTCGCTATTGCTCACTGGTACGATCGATACTTGAAAATGCCTCCGTGGTTTGGTATTCCGATCGCTGTAATCATTACGGAGTGGTACTCTTCTCCAACCACGATTCTGTCGAACAGCGTTTGGCAACAACGAACCACTAACAGCTATGATGCGAGCGTTTACGACTGTCAAAGAATTGTTTGAATTTGGCGAATCTTCTGCTCACTTTGTAATGCACGAAATTTTTAATTTTAAGTTTGTGACATGTAGACAATAAGTTCGATGAGCTAAGATGAATGCATAAAAAAAACAAGTAAATAAATAAATTCTATGCCAGCCAAAGCACCGTCTAATCGTCTGCGAGAAGGATTTTGATCTATTCCGCCAATAAGGAAACAAACAGGATACTGAAGCAGAATCGAGTGGCCAGAAGACGTGCCCGGAAGCTATACTTACGGTTCCTACGAAGTACGAAGGATGCATCCTCATGGACGATGAAACGTACGTGAAGAAGGATCACAGGCAGCTTCCCGAACAAAATATCTATAAAGCCAGGGGTAGATTTCTTCGAAAAGGACATCAATCTACCCAACTGCCCTCAATTCCTCCCAATTGAGAAACTGAAAAGTGTCGGGCAATTGTCAAACAGAAGCTGAAGAATAGTGGAAAGGTGACCCGGGATGCAACAGAGATGAAGAGAGGGTGTCCAAAATATGATGAGTGCTATTCGAAGAAAATTCGAGATTTCTTCAAAATAATTTTCTTCGCTGTTTCCTTTAAAGAGTACAATAAATGACTTCCTTTTGAATCCTCAACATTTTTATTTCATTAATATGGTTCCGAGATAGCTCTGTTTTTTTGTGTCCAGACATTGAATAATTCAAGCTTTACTTCAAGACAAAAAAAAACTAAACTTGTCTTAAATTAAATAGAGAGCAATGCTCTGAAATATTAGACTCGTTGGTTAGCACTAGATTAACTTTTATGAAATAATGTGTGCATGGAGGACCTCATAAAACATTTAAAGCAACTTAAAAAAAAATAAACAAAATACTCGAATTCTTCTAAACAGAACAGATTCGGCTTATGCTAACTGGACGAAGCTCCACATAATTTCCACCAAAAGACCTTTACAGCAGGTGCACAAACATTGAAAAATCTTTTTTTCATATCCAAAATAGGATCTTTCGAAGTATTCAACATCATGATATAGAAAATTTATAATTCAATAATAATCAACAACATAATAGTTGAATTTTAGTGGTATCTTACTTATTTGTGATTTTCTTCATTCCATACAAATATCTTCTGTAACACGCTATTAGGTATATTTGGACTTCACAGCATTATTTTGAAATTTCCCCACTCCTAAGTTGTGCAACATGTACCTCAAATTTGCCAACCATTTTACACCGACCCCAAACAAACCATGCCGTAATCCATAATGACACCCCGATTAGCCGAAGTTCGCAGCATCAACTGAAGACCAGTTGTGCATTCTACGAGAAGCATATGCACTTAACCAGCCAAATGGTTTAACCTCGCTACACGACAGTCTCATTACGCACCCCGCGTACATATTTGTGTTGTAATAACAAGTGAGTGAATCCATTTACCCACACCTTGCAGCGAGCCGCTTTTGTTCTAACCAACAGCCCAAGCGCTCCTCGGTCAGGGTGATGACGTTTCGTGTTGCTGGTGAACTGTAAATTTCAGCAACACAATTAAGCCTGATGTCCATTTTCTACACCTCTCCGCATGCGGGAAGGTTTTTCTTTTATTCGTTTTCACCAACCAACAAGCCTTTCTTTTCTTCGACGTTGGCAAATTTTTTTTTCGGCTCTTTGCAAGCACTTCTTTCGCTGCGCGTAGACAATAACAACAACCGCGACGACCGGCGGCGTGACCAGTCCAGATCGGAGAAACACGGGAGGCATTGGGCAACAAACAGATTCCCATCTTAACTCTGCCGGTTTTGCGCGACAACATGTTCGTTTCTTTACAGGGCATCTTGGTTGTATAGACCTCTTTGGATAAACCTGAAGTCACCGAGGCCCCGAGGACCAGTCCTTCGAGTGGACGTATCCAAATGGTTGAACAGAACGAGGTGAAATGAATAAAAACAAGAATAAAATTATCAAAATAACAGGTTTCTGCTCGCGTAGAAATTCGCTGACGCGATCCACCGATTTGTATGGGTGTGCACACCCGCGTACGATGGTGTTGATCGTGAATTCGTGGTCTCCGCTTTGGAACTGAAAAGCCATCTCGCGGATGCTGGTATAGTTGTAGGACGTGGGATTTTGATAAAAGAAACGTAAGATGAGGGAGAACTCCGGGACGTGTCTTTAGGGTGGGGCGCATAAAGCCGATGGATCGATACTACACCTCGGTGCTCGGGGGAGAGGTGACACCGTAATGGTTGGTCGAAGAACGTGTAGCGAAGCGGGATTGTGATGCTGAAAATATAACCAGCTGTAAAATGTATGTTCGCCGAATCGTCACTGAAGTGAAAGGTTTTTGTTTTCTGCCACTGAAGAATTCGGCACAAAAGGTGAACATTCGAATTGGGGCTTGAACTAATTTATGAAATATGTTGATTGTTTTACCAGAGGGTTGGTACTGAGTGCATTTGAGCATTGAATTATAAGAAGGGAGCGACAGAAGAATTCTCGAGTACTTTTTCAAACGTATTCAATTGCTACGGGTTTCAAGAATTTAACCTTTGAATATTACTTCCCCTCTTTGTTTACAAAATCCGATACGTCTGTTTGAAAAAGTACTCGAGAATTACAGATTTTTCTTTGTTGCGTGACTTGTCAGCGTTATACTTATTGATTCTTCGTTTCATGCTCTCAAACTTCTGGTTTAGATTGCATTGACATTTTTGTTTTCCTCGTTTATCATAGATACTACTTAGAAAAATAAGCTAAAATGAAATAAAAAAACTAATACATTTTTTATGGAAAGTACGACAATATTAGTTTAAGGAACGATTTGCAAAAAGAAGATTTTTTCAGCTCGACTCTGACATTTATCTAACGAAATTTGCCGAGTTGGATACTAACAATGAGTGCTGAAAAAAATTAGTTTAGCAACAAGTTTCATGCAACATTTTTTACAACGACGAAAGAAAATCAGGTTTATTGTCTCTATACCAGTGGCTTTATAGGCGTTCGCTGGTTGGTTTACTGAACCTTAACATAGTGGAAGACATGCGCTAGTTTGGGTGTATTACAACCCACCGAAAAACATGACATAAAAACGTCAGTTTTTAATTTTTGACATCAGATATTGACGGATGACCGTTTATATCTGGGGCGCACTCCAAATGGCAAACCACCAACCAAAAGGTGACCCAATCAGAAAATCACCAATTAACTAATGTCTACTGTACCTGTACACCTATGTGAACACTGTAAACGGACCTCCATGTGTAGAACTTAATGTAAAAGACCAGCTATTAGCGTATTTAAATAGTAATAATTTGATCGCGTAAGCACAATCGGGCTATTGTGAAGGTCATTCTTCTGTGTTTTTCAATTGTTGCTACTTTTTTTTGGATCTGATACGCGCTTTTGAAACGACTTCTCGGCTTTTATTGTAAGAAACAATCAAGCGCTTTGGATTAAAAGCTATTTGTCAGACAGAACTCAACAGACTGCTTTTAATGATTTTGTTTCAAGCCCTGTGGAGAACAGCTTTGGCGTACTACAAGGGAGTGTATTAGGGCTCATTTGATTCATTGTATACATTAATGCTTGCAGATTATCCATTGCAGTTAAAAGCCTTAACGAAGCCGTTTCACATTTGAATGCAGATTTACGTGCTCTAAGTAGGTGGTTGAAGTGCAAACAGTTGAAATACACAAGTAAAACTAAATTCGTGATAATTTCGTGGAATCGAGTAATTCAAAACATCTCTGTGAGAATTTTTGTTGAGACAATTGATCGCGAGCGTGAGATTGAACATCTTGGTGTGGTTTTTGATGAAAGGTTAACTTTTAACTCTCACATTGAAGGTGTCAGCGAAACGAAACGTGCAGGGATAAGGATAGAAGCACCTTGCACGGACGGACATGAGGTGATTGAAAGGTGGAGGCAGCACTTCGACAAACACCTGAATGGCGCGGAGAACGTAGACAGTGAGGACCAAGACGCCGTAACGCTGGTAGATCACCTTTTCGTGGTGCGTTACGGGGTATCATATCTGCCACCGAACCCTTGCCTGAATTAATTCAAACTAGGGAACATAGTTGTTTTTGTAGTCAAAGGAACATATTCTATTAGTTCTTATTACATTTTATGTTTTGTAAAAAGTGACAATACTCGAATTGAGCCACCGAGGATGAGCTTGGAATAAGAAAAAGATGGTTAGTATTCATTTATGTGAATTCTCATTTTCTATTTGATGTTCTATAGTTTGATTTGGTTTTAACTAGGGTTCTGATGCATGGTCCGTATCGGAGTCATAGTTTGTATTCTTTGCAATTAATCCGGTTTTGACTGATAGAGGAGCGCGTCTTTGAAGAGTGCTCTTACTCCTCAAAGGGTTTAAATAGCGGAAACTTTCAATAAAACTCGGTTCATTTCCAACAAAACAAACAATGACAACTGTAGCAACACCGAATACTTCATCATTCCTCAATAGTGATGAAGTAACTCGACATGCACTAAACAAAGGATACGGGATATACTACACTCAGCGAAACAAAAATAGCACCACCATGTTTTTTCGTAATATTTTTAAAATGTTCATTTGTTTAACGCTAATTTCACCGTACGGTGTATCAGTATTCTACTACACGTCTGTCTGATTAGTTCTGGAAATTTTGGGGACTATTCACACTTAAGCTGAGAAATTCATAAAAAACCATGCGAAACATAAATAGCACCACTCTGGTTAAAAATCGCCTTGGCTCTTATTTGACAGGTATTTGTTTTGATCTGCATTCAAACCGATTGGAGGTTAAGTTTTCTTTAAATTGTAGTGAGATCGGATTTTTTTCCCAGTAATTTTACGGCAATAGGTCGATCCAAGCATCTGACGTACGAGGAAAAGGTAAAAATCAGGGCCTACCACGATGCAGGCCTCTAGAATCGTAAAATCGGTCGAAACCTCTTTCGATCACCCACGGTTATCGGAAACTTCTTGAAAAATGGCGATAAGAGTGGCCACATCGAGAAACGCGGGAAGAAAAGTAAGCTTTCAGCTAAGGATTAACGGAGAATATGTAGAATTGCAACGAACCAGAAAAAACAGCGTCACAAATTCGTGCAGAATTGGAGCTTCTGGTGAACACACGTCGTGTACAACAGATTTTGTCCAGCAGCAGGAACTTGGAGTGGCGTAAGAGACAAGGAAAACCCAACCTTACAGAACATTTCCTGGATCGATGAATGGAAAAACGTGCTCTTTTCGGACGAAAAAAAAGTTCAACTTGGACGGACCAAACGGATGGCAGTACTACTGGCACGGTTTGCGCAAGGACCCGGATGTTAAAATGAACAGGAACTTTGGTGGTGGTACCCTGATGGTTTGGGGAGCATTTTCCTTCCGAGGGAAGCTTCCATTGGCGTGGATTTCAACAAAAATGAAATCGGAGGATTACATAGAAATGCTGAAGATAAGTTTGATAGAACACGGCGAGTCATTGATGGGTCCAGATTTTGTTTTCCAACAAGATAATGCTGCAATCCACAACTCAAAACAGACTAAAGCGTGGTTTTCCGATAAAAATACCGAGGTTCTCGGGTGGCCAGCTTGCTCTCCGGATCTAAACCCCATCGAAAACATTTGGTCGATACTTGCCCGCCACGTTTACGAAAATGGGAAGCAATTCAACAACGTAAATATGCTGAAAACCTGAGTTTGAGAATGCTGGGAGCAGATTGAGCGGGATACTCTTGAAAAACTGGTTTTGTGCGTGAAATCGCGTCTGATTGAAGTTATTCGTAACAACGGTTCCTACACACATTACTAAGTTCACATCTTCATGTTGTTTCCTAAGAAATAAAGTCTGATTTTATTTAAAAGCTAAGGTGGTGTTATTTTTATTTCGCACTATTTTTTTCCTAAGAAATAAAGTCTGATTTTAATTAAAAGCTAAGGTGGTTTTTTCCGTTTTCTCGTTCTGTTATATGAATGTCTCGAAAAGTCGAATTATTTATACCTTGGTTTGATTTCTTGCTATTTTTGTTTCGCTGAGTGTACAATAGATCAAAGCAGTGGTTGCAGTGGTTTATGTCCCGAATAGAGAGGGAAAAAAAGACGCCATCCAACAGCTCAAGAACAATAAGACAGCTGGTAAGGATAGTATCGGCGCTGAACTCATCAAGATGGGCCTGGAAAAGTTGTCAATTTGTCTACACCGGCTGATAGTCAAAATCTGTGAGACAGAACAGCTACTGAAGGAGTGGAAGGAAGGGGTTATATGCCCCATCTATAAGAGAGTCGACGAGTTGGATCGTGAGAACTTCCGAGCGATCACCATTCTGAATACCGCCTACAAAGTACTATCCCAGATAATCTTCCGTCGTTTATCACCTATAACTCATGAGTTTGTGGGAAGTTTCAAGCCGGTTTCGTCAACGGCCGCTCAACAACGGATTAGACCTTTACCGAAAGGCAAATCGTCCTTAAATGCCGTGAATTCCAGGTCCCTACACACCACCTGTTCATCGATTTTAAGGCGGCGTATACTGAGGGTGGCAAAAGCTGGAAGGATACGCTGGGCAGGGCATGTTGCGTGAATGCCGAATAACAACCCTGCAAATATGGTGTTCGCTTCAAATCCGGCTGGTACAAAAAGATGTGGAGCGCAGCGGGCTACATGGACAGACCAGGTACTCAACGGCAAGTGTGGGGCGCAGCCGATGATGGAGAGATGTCGCGATACAAATGTTGTGGCGGGAAATTGTTGATTCGGTGTTAACTTTATAGATGTTAACCAAATAAATAATAATAATGTAAGGTATCATCAAGAAAATAGCCAAGAAGTATGGTTTTTTGTTGTTGTTGTATCGTATTTAGGTGACTTTCAGCCTTAGGCTGGTTCGTCACGCCAGGGAGACGACCTGTTATTCTCTAGTGATTGAGAAACGATTTAACTATTTCTAGAAAAATACAACTGTACAAATCAGTCATCTCTCCTCACATTGACTTTTGCCCTTCCATTTTGTGTTCAGCTAATCAAACACCAATATCGAGATTAGAACATTTGCAAATTAAGATAATGCGTTTAATTTTAAGATGTAAAAGGTTCACTTCCTCCTTTTTCTTGTTGATGCTCTAGACAGAGGAGACGGCCAATGCGACCGACGAGAAACTGCGATAATTCGTACGTGGCACGAACTGATATCTAACATAGAACATATGTTGGTTCCTCCTCCGCGTTTTATACCAGCATAGAGTAACATATACTGGAATGAAGAGGTTCGCCTCAATGCAGTGTGAAGCAAAATTCATAAAAGGAGACGATCGCAGGTTCTAAAATCAGAAATCACACACTTAGAAATTATGACTATTACACATGACGCAATTCGTTATTGGTATGCCTCGAGGAACTTAAACAAATTCATGTAAAAGTATGTCTTCTGAAATCGAAGCATACGTAACTCGGCGCAAAGTGTGTGTGGTTGAACTGATTTTCTCGTTTTTTTTCTACTCTTTCTTAGGGTCTAAAGGACGCTTGCATGTGGACACCGAAATTTACATAACATTTTGGTGATGTGCAACGTTAACACGGAATTATTTCGCTACTGAAGCATCCCATTTTACTTATCTTAAAGGGGGTTTCTATGATAGTTTGAGTGGCTTTGGTAGTTTGTGGAGCTTTATAAATATATGATCATATCACTAACATAATTATTTACTCATATTACTATTAACAGAGCGATATGCGACATCAACGTTAGACGCATTACCATAAAATACCATACCAACCATAAAAGACGGAACACAGCACCAAATGTTTGCTTTTTCTTGCTTAAGGTTGGCAACCCAGCAAGCTGAATTTATAAATATTTTTCTAGAAAACAGAAAATTTACCACACTTGACTTGAGGCCTCAAGAATGCGCTGGAATATGCAATGGTAGTTCCGGTTTGGTCATGAGTAAATAAACTCTTTATTTGAAACATTGAACTGCTCCTCCTAAGAAGGACGGTAGACCTGGTGCCTAGAATACCTAGAATAAATAAATTCCTCTACTTAAAATCTAATTACAAGGTGTCTCACAATAGGTGTCACTTAAACAAAGTGGGATTACAGCGAAACAAATCAACCAAATCATAGCATTTATTTTTTCATTTGAAGGATACATGTTATAGAAATAAAACATATAAATTCAATTCGAATCCCTCGCCATTTTCCTTGATTACTTTGCGCAAACGCTTTGTAAACCCATCGCAGCTGGCCCGCACGATTTTCTGAAGAATTTGGTCCCAAATATCAACCAAATTTTGAATCGAGCTAAAGTAGACCCTTTCGTAGGGCCTATATGTTGAACCATATAACCCCAAACAAAGAAGTCAAGTGGGTTGAGATCCGATGAAGATGCAGGCCATCCTTCGCTTGTGATGAAATCCGGAAAATTTTCCGCGCACCACGCTTGTGTCTTATTTGCCTTGTGAGCTGGAGCTGAGTCCTGTTGGAAACAATATGGTGTATTCCCATACAGCGTTGAAGCAATAAAATCTAGCAGTCACCGTGCCGAACCAAAAGATTTCTGCTTCTTTGGACCCTGGCTTGCTTTTGACGCTCCGTCAACCCGTGAACCCGTTGCTTCTTGTACGGCTTGCATTCCAAATCATGTCTGAGGAGCCTGTTCAATGAAGCAGGGGACATTTGAAATTGTTTGCTCAATTTACGGCAAGATTACGTCTTATTCGCTCCCTCACACATTTGATCTTTTTCTTCATTCTGGCGCTTCCTTTGTGTTGAATAAGGACATTTCCAGTTTCCTTGGACCGTTGCATGGTACGAAAAACAGAACGCATACACACTCCGAACTGCTTAAGGCTATTGATTATCTGACACGGTCTAAGTTTTTGCAAATGTAATTTTCCATGGTAGCTGATACATATAAACAAACGGAATCGCTTATTTGATTGATCAGAATCAGCGAAATTGCACAATGTATCAACTTAATGCGGATGGGAGTAACTGACAAATCTCACTATACACGTTTCAATAATTCAATTTCTTAAATAATCAATAACGGCGCCAGACACGACCTTGCAATCAGGTGGGAATAGGGAAGGAATGTTAGTGTGACATTTGCTGTTTAAGGACCGTGTTTACCCCTTCATTCCAAGAAAGGTCACAGACAAGAGGTTTTGGGAAAGATGGATCAGGATTCACACTCGATAAGTGATGTGATCATACAGTGAGGGAAATTCGTTTAAACGCAATGTCGATACTTTAGCGTTTATTTTCAACACAAAGATCGAGACGAAAAATCAAATATAGTTTATCATAGCCTATCAAGTTTTGTATTTGAGAACACAATTTGATTGGAAGTTCAAAAATCAACAATAAACAATAGTTAATAGCCGGCGTCGGTGGTGTAGTGGTAAACGTGACTGCTACTTTGGCACCCCAGTGGGTCTGGGTTCAATCCCCAGTCGACGTCGGTGGTTTTCTCTGAGGCGAAAAATCTGGTCACGTCTTCCTTCGGAAGGGGAAGTAAAGCTGTTGGTCCCGGTTCATATTCATGAGTCGTTAGGTAGGGTCCAGGTGGTGGAGTCGTCTTCCTGGCGTCGGTGATTGTCACCATGTGAGGAAATAGGCCGACGTAAAAATAAAGATTAAAAAAAAAAAAACAATAGTTAATACTTCGTTTACTTTCCCGTTTTTCTGAATAGTTTCAAAAATTCTGTTCGGCATTGATTTCACCAGCTTCTGGAGAGTTTTATCAGGCATCAGCTCAGGCTTCTCTTACGGCTGACTCGGATTCTCGAACTGTTTAAACTGCCATTACCGCCTTTGTAAACCTGTCGTGCCGGGATGCCCCACAAGTTCTCGATAGGATTTAGATCTGGACTACGAGCTGGCCAAATCAGAAGAAGCTGATGTCGATTGAAAACCATTTCAAAGATTGCTTGCTGACATGATTGCTGCATTATCCTGTTGAAATACAGTACCAAACATAACGTCTTCAGTAAACGGGATCAAAACATCTTCCAGAAGCTTCAGGGATACACTTTTCCGAATTCATCCTGGTCGAAATGGTGGCAATAGGGGTCTTTCCATGGATCGAAAAAAGCGGCCCAAGACATTAGAGTGCCACCTCCAAAGTTCCTGCTCAACTGAACCTGCGGAGATTTCTTCAAATCGTGCCAATAATATGCGGTGCAGTCTGGGCCATCTAAATTGAATTTCTTCTCGTCAGTAAAAATAACATTATCCCATTCCGTAGTCCACGACGTGTATTTTTTAGCGAAATTAAATCTAACGTTAATGTGAGCCGGTTGAAGATTGTTTTTTTTTTGCTTTTGTGTACTGAGTAGCTAGAATCTACCATACGCCTCTTAGAAATGTAGCCCCATTTCTTGTGATTTGCTTGCCATGAAAGTTTCAAGTCACCGATTTGTATAATTTAGTTCCGGACACGAGTGGTTATCTTCGAATTTCCCGTTGTTTTCTTTTTTACGCCTTTACTTCTTTTTTTTTTTCAGCGGGTTCACAGTTGCTGCTTCCGATCTGTGGATCACGCACGTGCAATTTTGCGATTGCTCTCACCGCGACTTTGAGTTCTCGAACCAGTATTTGCTCCGACTGGCTTAAATACATTCCTTTACCCATTTTGCCGAAAACAAGCAACAACTACCGCGCAACGCAAATTCAAACTGGTGTTTATGGCGGACGAGGGCTATTCACAAGATAACAGTAGCATAGGTACGCTCAATGCGGCTTTACGTTAGTGTGCGTTTAAACGAATTTCCCCTCTGAAATCACCTCTTTTGGATTTTTTCAGCGATCACAATGAACTTCCGTTCAAATTGTGTTCTCAAAAACGTAACTACTGATGGGCTTTAGTAAATTGTATTTGACTTTTTGTTTCGATGTTTTGTATTGGAAATAGACCCAAAAATGACCTTACGTTTAAGCGAAATTCCCCCACTGTATTCCCAAGTAACATTGCTAACACCATCCAGCTTTATTACATTTTATTAAAGTTTTATGAAAGCCACTTGAAATCAATTTGGTTTTATTATGGCACCAGGAGGTGCCAATAGGTCTCATATTTTAGTCAGCTTTATGAAAACCTACACAGCATGTTTACAACGATCTTAAAACCTTGTTTCTCAAATTCCATTTACTCCTATCAAAGGTTTTATTTCGACTTTATGAACTCGTAAAATGCTGTATTGAAATGCCGTTTTAGGACTCATTGATATTATCTTATTATGGTCAGGTGAAAAAGCATTTTAAAACCATTTTGCCTCCAGTAAATGCATTAAACGATAAATTGGCATTGAAGGAAGTCACCATTAGACCAAATAGTTTTTTATTAGTCATTGCGAAGAAAAATTGGCTCTATGGCAAAAATGTGATTTTTTCCAATCGCCATATTGAAATAATAGAAATAATTGAAATGTGGAAAAATAACTGCATCAAATTTTCAATGGTATGCAAACAAACTGTAGATCGGAGATTAATTTCGGCATTCTTTTAGATTATCTGACCCAATTCCAAGCACTTTTCGAGAAATTCATGATTAATTTATCGAATATATTTGTTTTAATTTAATTTATGTTGTTGTAAATTCGCATAATTTCCGAGGCGCATTATTTTCGGCTCTTATTGTGCCAATATTCACCATACATATGAATGCGCATATTATTTGGAGCATAATACGCTATGTAAAAAACACACTTTGATTTGAATATTTTGCTATCAAACAAAATTTCCCGCAACTCAAGACCTATTATTTACTGCTAAATGAATCAGAAGATCAGAGAATCGAACAAAGCAGAATAACAGAAAAACAAACTCAATTTCACAGTGAAGTTTGACAGCTGTGGCCATTTGGCCACATTCTGGTTTTCATGGCAGCCAATAGGTTTCATGAAGGTTCTCAAGTGGTCATAACATCTTTCACTAGAACATTTTCAAAATCTTTATGTTCTTATAAAGGTTTTATTA
>JAHHFK020005885.1:0-91488 GCA_024533555.2 Aedes koreicus
TAGATAGATAGATAGATAGATAGATAGATAGATAGATAGATAGATAGATAGATAGATAGATAGATAGATAGATAGTACCTTTGTAGTAGTACTCGCCTCCTTAATAACGGGATGATAAGGTAAATAGCATCGCCTTCCGGAACCAGATGTATTCTCAAGCTTCCTCATATGGTCCAATTGGATGTACTCCGTTATGAATTGGTGATATTGTTCCCGTAGACAAGCATCCCTTGCTAATCTACGTTCCGTACCTTGAAGCAGCCGGAACGCAATGCCCAATGACTCGTCCAATGTGGAAATTGTATCTTCATACTTTGGTAGAAGAACAGAATATCAACTATTGGAATCCCTATCCACTGATTTCTGGAATATCTCTGAAAGAACCTTTGTGCTATCGACCTTTTCGCTAGTCCAGAATCGGGCGACTAGCGTTTCGAGTCTCTCAGTAGCTGCCGTGCTAAAATTAATGCACAGGCCTTGAGTTTTATTTTGTAGACATCCACATACCACCCATCCAAACTTCTATTTGTTAGTGACGGTAAAGAAACGATTCACTATTGCAATAACTTATTCGCACCACCCCGGTTAACAGTGATAGTTTGGTGCAATAATTCTTCTCTGGTTTCTGTGCGTCGTTTGAACCACGAACGGGAAGAAATCCCTCTGAATCCCGGCAAATACGGAGTCCACGGCTCGCTCACTCACCTTCATAGATGGAGGCTTCTGTTTCGATGGTTGATTGTATTGATGGGTACCTTTAGAATTCGAAGCCTTCGGTAATAACGATTCCAAAATCCGAATTCTCCGTAAAAAACTCCGTAAGGTCTACTAATGTATCCTGATCCTTCGTCTAATTCCTCCCAGCTTCTGCGAGTTGCTGGTTCCATTCGCGTGGTCAATAGAATGACTAGCAAGAGATCTTTGTAATCTTCCGTTTTGATCATTCGATCAAGATTTTGCACCACTCTCTCAAACCCTTCAATCAGAGTGTGCAGGTCGGAAGCGGATTCCTTGTGCAGCGATGGCAAGTTGAATGAGGTTTGAACTTGACGCTTCTTCAACTGCTTACTGTCGTTATAGCGGTTTAACAACATGTTCCATGCTATTTGATAATTTTCCTGTTTTATCTTCAGGGGATCAATCAGGCTTTTTGGTGTTCTGTTTTAAGACAAACTTTCAAATAGTTAACATTTCCACCTCTGGTAGGCGCCTTGAGTGAGGTAAACAAATCTCTTAAACTGATCCTGTCCTGAACTGTCTGCACCTTGATTTGGGGCAGACGAATATGATAAGGATGTCTCGTATTCGAGATACACATCTAGTTCATCTAGTTCTTGCAGCTCCTTAGATTTATCCATAAGAATTCATTAATTTGGTAATAAATATCACTCTAAACAAGCCTATTACTATCATAGGTTTCCTCCTTATCTTCGAAATCATCATGAGCTTGAATTTCTAACAAAGTTTCACAATGATTATCCCACATACCATCATCCGGGAATTTCAGTATAAATCGTCAAATTCTTCCAAGGATAACTGAATGCTCTTCAACTGCACCGTAAGCGTCTTCAGGGATGGCGTCTTTTAGCACGATGTTATCGTTAGCCACACAGGTTATATGTTAGGATGTTATCGTTGGTGGCCACCTAAGCAACAGTTTTAGTTTTATTCCAGCCGTATACTACTCCTCCCGGCTTTGTTGATAAATTTACATTCAAAACTGTTTTGCCTACCAACACCTTCTCTATGCTCCTTTAAGCCGAAATGTGTACAATGCCCACTATATAGACGGTTGTGAAAATAAGTTAATAAAACCTTTATAAGACTGAGATTTTGAAAATGTTCTAGTGAAAGAACTTATGACCACTTGAGAACCTTCATAGAACCTATTGGCTGCCATGAAAACCAGCATACGGCCAAATGGCCACAGCTGCCAAACTTCACTGTGATATCGTGGTTGGTTTTTTTTTGTTCTGCATTGTTCGATTCTCTGCGCTTTCATTTCGCAGTGAATAATATCTAAGAAAAAAGTTCTAGCGTTGCGGAAAATTTTGTTATATAGCCAAACATCCAAAATTAATTGAGTTTTTTTTACAGCGCATCTGCTCCAAATCATATGCGTATTTAATTTTATGGTGAATATTGTCACGATAAGAGCCGAAAATTAAAGCGCCTCGGAAATTATGCGAGCTAACAACTTCAAAAACAAATATATTCGATAAATTAATCATGAATGTCCTAAAAATTGATGGAATTCAATAAAGTTATCTAAAAGAATACCGAAATTAATCTCCGACAGTTCATTTGCATTACATTTAAAATTTGATGCGTTTATTTTTTCACATATCAATTATTTCTTGTATATCAATATGGCGATTAGAAAAAATCACAGTTTTGCCAATTTATCTTCGCAATGACTACTTTAAAACTATTTGGTCATTTGGTGACTTTCCTCAATGCCAATTTGCCGTTTAATGCATTTACAGGAGGCAGAATGGTTTTACAATGCTTTTTCAGCTGACCATAATAAGATAATATAAATGAGTCCTAAAATTTCAAAACAGCATTTTACCAGTTCATAAAGTCGAAATAAAACCTTTGACAGAAGTAAACGGAATTTGAGAAAACAAGGTTTTAAGATTGTTATTAACAAGCTGCGTAGATTCTCATAAACTTGACTAAAATATGAAACCTCTTGGTGCCATAATAAAACCAATTTGATTTCTAGTGGCTTTCATAAAACTTTAATAATATTTAATAAAGCTGGATGGTTTTGGCAATATTACTTGGGCAAACTTGGATTCTAGCGGTCTTCACCTTAAGTGATATATCAAAATGGTAGAGAAGGAGAAGGAGAATGCGTCCACCCGACCTTCCCCCCCCGTTTTACAGAGGGGATAACGAGAACAAAGGGGGGATGGAAAAAAAATAATTTTATATGTAAAAGTGTTGTGTAAAAAAAAACGAGGGGCGGGGGCGGTGGTGGGGGGTGGGGAGAAGAAAGAGAGAATAAAAAAAAATACTTGTTGGGAGCAATTGGGGGGGGGAGGAAAAGTATTTTTTTGTATAAAAAAAAAAAAAAGGAAGAAAAAGTGCCTGCAGAAGTGAGTGCTACCCTTCATCAAAAAGTACTAAGAAAGTCCTTTTTTGTTACTATCTCTTAATTGTAATTGTGTGGTATGAAAAATCAAGTGAATATTTCACCAAAAACCGCAAATCGGCGAAATTGTCATGTTTATGTCCAATCGAGAGATATTGGGCTCTGATGAAGCGGGAACAAAAAATCAAATATATCAATCATTTCCAGTAAATTTGAACAAAAACGACCACCACGGTATTTGAAGGAGACTGTGTTCAAACCCTAATGGATGGAGTAAAGCGTGAAGTTCGCAAATGCCGAATAACTGTGTTTTGATTTCGTGAATTGTTAAATCATATCCCATGAATCTGAAATTAACAACTACAATTGAAATATAATGCGAAATTTGTTTTTTACTTTGAGGTGTCCGGTTTTTTACTTAAGTTTTGAGGTGTCGCAATGTTTTGTGATGTAGTGGGCGGAAAATATAATTCGAGATAACTCAATGCAAACGTCTTCAAAATTTGACAGATCGACAGGCAATCGGCCTATAACCACTAGCTTCCTCATAGTAACATCCCAAGTAACAATTTTAGTTTTATTCCAGCCGTATAGCATTCCTCCCGGCTTTGTTGATAAAACTACATTCAAAACTGTTTTGTCTACCAACACCTCCTCTATGCTTCTTTAAAGCCAAAATGTGTACGAAGTGGCCCACTCTATAGACGGTTGTGAAGACAAGTTAATTAAATCTTTATAAGACCATCAAGATTTTGAATATATTCAAGTAATAGATGCTATGACCACTTGAGAACCTTCATAAAACCTTTTGGCTGCCATGAAAACCAGCATGCGGCCAAATGGCCACAGCTGTCAAACTTCACTGCGATATCGCGGTTGGTTTTTGTTGTTTTGCTTTGTTCGATTCTCTGCTCTTCTGATTCATTTAGCAATAAATAATATCGAAGAAAAAAGGTCAAGTGATGCGGGAAATTTTGTTATATAGCAAAATATCCAAAGCAAATTGAGTTTTTTACAGCGCATCATGCACCAAATCATATGCGCATTTAATTTTGTGGTGAATATTGGCACGGTAAGAGCCGAAAATTAATGCGCCTCGGAAATTATGCGAGTTCACAACAACAAACACAAAATTAATACAAATATATTCGGTAAATTAATCATGAATTTCTTGAAAATTGGTCAAATTCAATAAAGTTGCAGAAATTGGTCTCTGATCTACAGTTCATTTGCATTACATTTAGAATTTGATGCATTTATTTTTCCCTATTTCAATTAATTCGTATATATATCAATATGGCGATTGGAAAATAATCACAATTCTGACATAAAGCCAAATTATCTTCGCAATGACTACTTTAAAACTATTTGGTTATTTCGTGGCTTCCCTTAATGCCAATTTGCCGTTTAATGCATTTACTGGATGCAAAATGGTTTTAAAATGCTTTTTCAACTGACCATAATAAGATAATATGAATGAGTCCTAAGACGGCATTTCAAAACAGCATTTTATGAGTTCATAAAGTCAAAATAAAACCTTTGAAAGGAGTAAAAGGAATTTAAAATAACGAGGTTTTAAGATCGTTTTAAACAAGCTGTGTAGGTTCTCATAAACCTGACTAAAATATGAAACCTATTGGCACCTCTTGGTGTCATAATAAAACCAAATTGATTTCTAGTGGCTTTGATAAAACCTTAATAAAACTTAATAAAGCAGGATAGTTTTGGCAATGTTACCTGGGATGCTTAGAGGCGGACCGGAAAATTTGATAAGCTAACTCCCTCCGAACACATTTAACAGTATCGTTACCGAAGAAATCATAAGCTTATTTCCCACAAGTCAGTGGAATAGTCAATTCAAATTTGGTTTAAAGATTAACTTCCTCTGCCTCCCTGTGCTTCAAAGTTGTTGCAGATATTTGAATTTAATTAAATCAAATTCAACAACCCACAACGCTTATCATCCCGCCAGAGTCTCTCAATTTATCATAAATTCCCTCCCATCTCATCGCTCAACAAGAACGCGCTTATCTCCCCACAAATCCATAAAGAAAAAACCGACCGCATGCAGCTTCCGTTCCGTTAACCGCCGCTGACCCCCGTGTGATCGAGCAGGGTCAATCCCCATAAAATCCCCAAGTCAGAGAACTCGCCCAAGAGAGCAGCAGTGAGAGATTCGCTCTCCGCGGAAAGTTTAAAGCCCCATTCAGGACGGCGTCGCGGTCGTCGTCGTCGTCGTCGTGGTGCGCCGGCCGTCGCCTAATGAGGATGTTAAACAAGAGACCCACAAACTATACACCCGCCGCGAGAGAGAAGGGAAAAAAAGCTTAACGAGAGGAGATCAGATCCCGCGTGCAGTTCCCAAACAGAATCAGTCTATCGGTGGCTGCGGTGTCGGATCGTTCGTGTCGTGAAGTCGTGCCGTCGTGAACTGTCGGGTCTTTCATTGTCGGCAGTGGGTCAGTCGCAGGACCAGTTTTCGGGCTCCATTAAGATTGATGCTTATCGGTTCGAAATTAGATTTGGGTGATGTTTGGGACCACCTCCCTCGGTTCCGTCGCTCGTGCCCCCCTGCGCCCGGTTTGAGGCGAGGATCCATCGCGAGTCGATTCCCGTTTCCGATTTTTACATTTTCGAAAAAGTGCGCGTGTGCGTGTGTATGTAGATTAGATAGGTGCACTGATTCCTGTCCATCGTCGTCTTCGTCGTCGCCTGCTTGGGTGAAGTGCGCGTCGATTGTAGGCCACATTAGATCTTTTTTTTTTTTAATCGCTTTGGAGATCGATCCAAGCAACCGCGGCACGACGGCACAGCGGTTACTGCCAGAGAGATCGATCAATCAGTGATCAGTGTTTGTGGAGACTTGTTTTGAGTTTGTGTGTGATCGTAATAATCAATTTACATTTATGAAATAGGTATCAACCAGTTTGCCCAGCTCCTATGATTGATTTTGATCGAATGGTCGCTGCCGCTCCGCCGCCGCCGCCGCCGTCACTAGAGAGTTTCTCGGCGGGGTCGGTCAGGTTCCTCGGTTGACCAACTTTTGGGCTGTTTGAAAGTGCCCAAGCCTTGAGAGTTTCAAATTTACTTTCCTCGTACGTTCGACCGATCGTGTGAAGTGAAAGAAGAAGTATTGCCTCGATTAAGCGCAAAATCACGATCTTTTTTTTCGAAAAACCAGTGTGTTTGAGTGTGAGTGAAAACAATCGATTCGAGGATTGATTCAGGGTTCAATAATATCTTAATCTCCCACGCATCCCATCGGAAGTCATCGCCATCGGATCAGTGGTAAGTGTTGAATCGTCTGTTGTCCTACAATACACATATTTCATCTTTGAACCAGCGCGCACCCGCACAAACCCCGAGGGGAACTCCTCCTCCTCCTCCTCCACCACCTTCGTTCATTCTCGTTTGCGCACCCTGCCCCATTTGTGTGACGAGGCGACGGCTTGTTTACAAACCAATTGAGATATACCTGGGGCCTACGTAGAGGAACGTACACATACCTTTGTGCAAGCTCGTTTGCCTGGCAGTGCTCCACCGCGCGCCGCAGGTCGTCTCGATAAGCTTCGAGATCACCATACCAACCCCGAGAGTGAACCAGAAAACTGAATAAACTGCCTTTGCCTACTGCGACTGCTGCGGCGGCGCGCGAATGAGCGTTTTGGTTTTATGGTATGTTTTGTTTGTTGACGCGTTTGTTTTGAACTCCTAAATCACCTCCCGCCCGGTTCCTCTGGCTTGAACCGTTCCGCGACCCTTCGGGAGACTAGTCTTTGACTCTTTTCTAATGGTTTTACATATCTTAACTATACCCGGTTTAGGTGCCGGGCTCGTTGGTATGCGCCGTTCGATCCGCTCCGGCACGTTGCCTACGAACACGATAGAGTGGCGGCATTTGCCGGGTGTCGGAGGGCACTTTCGATGCATTTCTTTTGTTGTTGAAGTTAATGCTGTTGGATAGAGGAAACATTTTTTCCACCTTTTGGGTGAAGTGAAGCAGGTCTAACCAGGTCAAACTGTTTCGGTCGAAATCGTTGTTGGTTGGAGCGAACTGCTACAAATCTCATTATGACTTTTGGATGATTTATTATTTGTTTACTGTGAATCTTAGCAGGAATTTGAAGAGTTGAAAGAGTTAATCTAAGATGAGACGTCGAATCGCACTTCCCGAGCTTCTTTTCCTTTGCTGGAAAAAGTTATGTTTTGTAATAATCGACTCGGCCCTAGCAGATGACGTTTGAGTTACATGGAATGAAAAACCGGTCCCGAAATGAAAACGAGCCGTTAACTAAGGTCTGTATCCGCAATAATCCGGACACCTCAAAACATGAATAAAACATAAATTTCGCATTATATTTCCGTCGTAGTTGTTTATTTCAGATTCATGGGATGTGTTTTAACAATTCGTGAAAACAAAACATAGTTATTAGGTATTTGCCTAAAATTTTCGGACTTTGCGCTTAACTCCGGCCATTAGAGTTTGTACAGACTCTTCAGAAATCTTAGAAGCCGTCTTTGTCCAAATTTGCTGGAAGTGTTTGATGTCTTTGATTCCTTGCTCCTTTCCAGAAAGCTTCCGCTTCATCAGAGCCCAATATCTCTCGATTGGTCGTAGCTCTGGGCAATTTGGCGGGTTTGAGGTTTTTGGTACAATGTTCACTTGATTTGCTTGGTACCACTCCATCACAGTTTAAGCATAGTGGCATGATGCCAAATCGGACCAGAACAAAGGTTTTTCTGTGTGACTTTTGATGAAGGGTAGCAATCGCTTCTGCAGACACTCTTTCTGATAGATCTCCTTGTTGATTGTGCCTGTAGTGACGAAAGATTTACTCTTTTTGCCACACGTGCAAATTGCTTGCCACACAAGGTATTTTTTGGGAAATTTCGATGCCTTCTTCGTCCTGAAATGCTCAGCTGTAGCATTTCTGGCCATAGCTGAATAAAAAGCCAGCCCTGGAAGCTGCTTGAAATCCTCCAGGACATAAGTTTCATCGTCCATAAGAACGCATGAAAACTTCGTCAAACATTCGCAGTACAAACGTCGAGCCCGTGATTTTGCTGCCAAGTTCTGTTTGTCGTTGCGATTTGGAACTGTTTTTACTTCATACGACTTAAGTCCCAAACGTTGTTTTGATTTTTCGACAAAACCAGGCGACATCCCTATTTTACGAGCCACCGTTCGAATGGAGAGATTTGGGTTTTTCGTTAATATCCTTTTCACCTTTCGGTCCATGACAGGATCAGCGCGTCCAATGTTTTCGGTCCATGACAGGATCAGCGCGTCCAATGTTCGGACCGTCAAACGGTTCCGAAAATGATTTGAGCACGTCGTGAATAGTGGATTTAGGCAAATCCAATGTTTTTGCAAGGTCTCGTATGGACAAGTCAGGATTTGCCGTACGCCCGTACAAAATTCACTCGCGAACTTGTTTTTCTTTCGTCGCCATCTTGAATACTAAACAAGAATTGGAAACATCAATCATAGTCTTTTTCATCATAGACTCGCAGCTATACCACAGTGAAATATTTCATTCCTACGTGCAATATTTCAAAAGTTACAATGATTTGAAGGTGTCCGGATTAATGTGGATACAGACCTTAGTTTAGGATTTTTATCTCAAGAACATGAATTAAGCAGGAAGTTTCTTTATAATTTCATCATTGGCAATTACGGTTGATAGTACTGACTTCTTTGTTTGAAAATCGGTGCTACGGTACTGTGAGCGTTAGTACCAATAATACCGGTACTAAGAATTTTTTAAGATTTTTGTTTTTATTTCTTTATTGGACCAGGATAAAAAACTTATTTATTTAGTAACGCTTTCAAGTTACTCTTCACCTTTCAGCATTTGGGCCAGCTTTTGTAACTCTATACTGAAAAAATATTTCACTTAGCTACTACTGGAAACACATGTAAATATTTTTCAAAACAAATATAAATGACGTTTACATGAATTTCAGATAGAAAAAGAAATTCTACTAGATTAAACATTTACATTTCACTGGACACATAACATTTACTTGACTTTCCAAAGCATTTTCCACTTCCTGAATCACATGGAAGTTAAGTGAATTTCTAGTGGATATTTTCCACTGATTATGTGATTTTTTTGGGTGTAGCACCCGCGCGTTGTACACCGTGTCCAATATATTCTCATACAATTTTTCTTTGCATTGGTGTCGTGCAACTACTCAACATGCTTCACGTATGTGTTGGTGTAGTTTTGCACTATGTTTATACAAACGCTTTTAGGTTATGTCTGATTGTTTTCATTCGGTGTTTATCTTTTATCAGCGATGAAGGAGTTTCGTGCTGTGATTATAAAAAAGTTTTTGAAAGGTGAGCGCCCTGGCGCTATATTCAGAAATTAGAAAAACCTCGGAGTAAGGCGGGATTTTGTGTACCGAACCATCCGAAGGTACCGTGACACCTGCTCGTTGGATGACCGGAAGATATCCGGTCGTACTCGTACGGTGCGGACTGCACGAGTTGTTAAAGCGGTCAGGGAACGGATTAGACGAAAATCACAGCGCTCTGTACGTAAAATGGCCGCAGATCTGAATGTTTCGAGATCGTCAATGCACAATATACTGCAAAATGACCTCGGATTCCAAGCGTTCAAGAAACGTAAGGTTCACGGAGTTTCGGAACCTTCCCAGCAGAAACGACTCGAAAGAGCAAGTCTGCTTTTGTCGCGGCACGGCGGGGAAGAATTTATCTTTTCCGACGAAATTGCAATCGTGCCTACTTTGGACTACGAAAGACGCTAAGATCGAACAAAGTTTGCTAAACTACAAAGTTGACCATCTACAAGATATTAATTAGACCAGTAGTCCTCTACGGCCACGAAACATGGACATTGCTAGTGGAAAACCAACGCGCCCTTGGTGTCTTTGAACGAAAAGTGTTGCGTACGATCTACGGTGGAGTGCAGATGAAAGACGGAACGTAGAGGAGGCGAATGAAGCGCGAATTGCATCAGTTGCTTGCAGAACCTCCCATCGTACACACTGCTAAAATCAGTCGACTACGGTGGGCTGGGCATGTTGTAAGAATGTCGGACGATAGCCCAGTTACCATGATTTTTGGAGATAAACCGAATGGCATAAGACGAAGAGACGCGAAACGAGCAAGGTGGATCGATTAAGTAGAAAGCGACCTTCGGACCCTTCGTAGACTGCGAGGCGGGCGAAATGCAGCCATGGACCGAATAGAATGGATACAACATCTTGTACATAGCAGGGGCCACCCCGGCCTTGAACTGATTGGTGGAGCAAGTAAGGGAAACACCTCCACCCTACATATCGCTCATCAACTCATGAGCCTGGACCAACGGCTTTACTTCCCTTTCGAAGGAAGACATGAGAAGAGATTTTTTCGCCTCAGTAAAATCTCACCGACCTCGGCTGGGATTAAACACAGACCTAGTGGGGTACGAAGTAGCAGTCACGCTTAGCACTACACCACTGGCGATGTCATCGGGATTCCAAATAAGCTTAACTTATAATTCTCAGTAAGAAATTGAGGTTTTTTGAAGGGTATCATGCTTCAAATCATATGCGCATTTAATTTTATGGTGAATATTAGCACAAAAATTCAGGTGCCTCGGAAATTATGCGAGTTTACAACAACAAAAGAAAATTAAAACAAATATATTCGAGAAATGAATCGTGAATCTCTCCTGAAAATTGATGGAATTCAAGGTTGAGATTATCTAAAAGAATGCCGAAATTGATCTCCGGTCTACAGATCATTAACATAACATTTAAAATTTGTTGCATTTATTTTTCCACATTTCAATTATTTCTTATATTTCAATATGGCGATTGGCGAGTTTTTCCAAAAAAGCCAATTTTTCTTCGCAATGACTACTATAAAACTATTTGGTCGTGTTTTTTGCCGTTTTAAAACCACATGACTTCCCTCAATGCTGATTTGCCGTTTAATGAATTTATTGGAGGCAAAATGGGTTTAAAATGCTTTTTCAACTGACCATAATAAGGTAATATGAATGAGTCCTAAAACGGCATTTCAAAACGGCAGCCCTAAGTTTGCACCTTTAAACTGAAGGAATGATCCATGAAAAATTGAAATTCGTTCCTTAAAAAACGTATTTCTGACCCATAAAGCTGTGATGAAAATCCATAACAAAATTAAAATGATCCATAAAATACAGCAATGTGATCCATAGTTTATGTAAGTTTTAGCAATAAAATGTCAAAAATGTACCGTTATATATCTAGGCTACGATCCATAAAATTGTACCGATTACGCATAAACATATTGCAATTTATCCATAAAAGGTTCAATAACTTTCCTTAAACTTGTAAAACTGATCCTTAGAATGTAACGTTTGTGAACTAAAAAATATGCACATGGTCAATAAATTCTTGAAAATATTCCATAAATAAATCGCCAATGATCCATAATAGGTTTGAAAATGAACCATAAACTTCTAAATATGGTCCATAGCAAATCAATTTTGTGCATTTATTATAATATAAATGATCCATTAATTATGCCGGAATTATTCCAATTTTGGGTTTAAATTTTTTTTAAACTTAACTACGGGAAAATCGATCCTTGACTGCGCTACTACTCAAATTTATTAAAATGTCCGTTCCTTTATATATGAGGCTTAAATATTGCTGTAAAAGAAGGATCACTTTGGAGAAGATTTTTAATTTTCAGAAAGCTGACTTACTTTTGCGATCTCACGTTTATTTACGACCGCAACTGTGACATTTGTTTCCCAATAAATTTGGTAAAGAGCACTCGTGCACGTCAAGAACTACGGCAGCCCTATTTTTGCACCTTTAAAACTGAAGAAATGATCCATGAAAAATTGAAAATCGTTCTATAAAAAACGCATTCTTGACCCATAAGACTCTGGTGAAAACCCACAAAAAAAATAAAATAGAAATGATCCGTAAAATTCATCAATTTGATCCATACTTTTAACAAAATTAAGCAATAGAATATCGAAAATTAATCGTTTTATATCAAGGGAAGAATATATAAAAATTTTCGGATTTCCCATTAACACATTGCAAATGATACTTAAAAGGTTCAATATTTTTCCTTAAACTTGCAAAATTGATCCACAGAATGTAACATATGTGCGTATCATCTATTTATTATTGTAAATGTTCCATAAATAAATTGCCAGGGACCCCTAATAGTTTGTATAACAAATCATAGTCTTCAAAAAATTATTCATAACAAACCAACTTTGTGAACTTAACATTATTTGATCTCCCCGCAACTGCGACACATGTCAAGAAATTTGGTAAAGAGCTTTCCTGCACATAAAGAACTTCAGGTCAAATTTATGACTTGATTAAACTGTGGTTTCAGAAAATTTGATTTAAATTATGCCGGGAAAACGCTTGCTGTCCAACTCGCTGTCGCTCGTCGGACCAAACTTAAAAAAAAAACATCCTCTGTTTGCATTATACCGGGCACATGCTTGAATCAGCCGTTTGCCTGGAATCTAATCTACGCTATGTTAACACTTCGGATGTCGGAAACATCGACCGTTTAGTTCTTCAATCCTCAACACGGCTACGCAAAAACTCCGCAATCCTTCTTTAGCAGTAATACTATATAAGGATACCTGAAAGAACGGACACGTAGTAGTAACGCAGTTGGACATCAATTTTACAATCTTTGAGGATCAAAATTAAAAAAAAGTGCCCCAACCTGGAAAAATGCAGGCATAATTTATGGATCATACCATTTGGTTTAGCGAACAAAACTGATTTGCTATGTATCATTATTATAAGCTTATGGTTCATTATTCATCATTCTATAGATCATTGGCAATTTATTTATGGAAAATTCCAAATAATTTATGGAACATGCGAATATATTCTATTTCACATAGGTTACATTCTATGGATCAATTTTACAAGTTTAAGGAAAGTTATTGAACGTTTTATGGATCATTTGCAATATGTTTATGGGTAATCCGTACACTTTTAACGACCATGCCCTAGATATAAAACGGTACATTTTTGATATTTTATAGCTAAATTTGTTATAAAGTATGGATCACATTGCTGTGTTTTATGGATCATTTCAATTTTTTTATGAATATTCACCAGAGTCTTATGGGTCAAAAATGCGTTTTTCGTGGCACGATTTTAAATTTTTTATGGATCGTTTATTACTTTTTATATGCAAAAGTACGTTTGCCTTTCAAAACAGCATTTTACGAGTTCACAAAGTCGAAATAAGGTCTGTATCCACATTAATCCGGACACCTTCAAATCATTGTAACTTTTGGAATATTGCACGTAGGAACGAAAAATTTCACTGTGGTATAGCTGAGAGTCTATGATGAAAAAGACTATGATTGATGTTTACATTTCATGTTTAGTATTCAAGATGGCGACGAAAGAAAAACAAGTGCGCGAGCGAATTTTGTACGGGCGTACGGCAAATCCTGACTTGTCAATACGGGACCTTGCAAAAACATTGGATTTGCCTAAATCCACTGTTCACGATGTGCTCAAATCATTTTCGGAACGTTTGACGGTGGATTGGAAACCGAGAAGTGACGAAAACATGGGACGCGCTGATCCTGTCATGGACCGAAAGGTGAAAAGGATATTAACGAAAAACCCAAATCTCTCCATTCGAACGGTGGCTCGTAAAATAGGCATGTCGCCTGGTTTTGTCCAAAAATCAAAACAACGTTTGGGACCTAAGCCGTATAAAGTAAAAACAGTTCCAAATCGCAACGACAAACAGAACTTGGCAGCAAAATCACGGGCTCGACGTTTGTACTGCGAATATTTGACGAAGTTTTCATGCGTTGTTATGGACGATGAAACTTATGTCCTGGAGAATTTCAAGCAGCTTCCAGGGCTGACTTTTTATTCTGCTATGGCCAGAAATGCTACAACTGAGCATTTCAGAACGAAGAAGGCATCGAAATTTCCCAAAAAATCCTTGGGGGGCAAGTAATTTGCACGTGTGGCAAAAGAATATATTTTTCGTCACCACAAGCAACAAACAACAAGAAGAACTATAAGGAGGGGTGTCTGCAAAAACGATTGCTAAAAGGTGAACACGAAATTATTGCGACACATTCAACAGGGCATAACTTTTTTACCATTGGGTAAAAATCAACCAAATTTTGCACACTTTCTCATTGATGTGTATTGTTTACATGCTGTCAAACTCGAAGTCGTATTTTTCGATTCAACGAAAATGGAGGTGAACCAACGCGAGTTGAGAGAACAAATTCTTTCCAAACACCTGGAATTTCCTGACCTGTCGCACCGGCAGTTGGGAAAAATGTTGAACATTCACCATTCAACCGTCTCCAGAGTGTTGAAGCGGTTCCAGGAGCGGTTGACGTTGGACCACGGCAAAGGAGCTGGAAGAAAATCGGGACCGGAGAACAAAAAGACGGAGGGAAAGGTGAAGCGGATGATTAAAGCAACTCCCAACGTCTCAAGCCGTGATTTGGCTAAAAAGATCGGCATGTCGCAGAGCTACGTCCAGAATGCAAAGAAGAGAGCTGGACTACATACATACAAGGTACAGAACTTCCCAAACCGCGATGAGCGGCAACAACCGACGGCTAAAACTCGGGCACGGAAGCTCTACGAGACGATGCTGACAAAATATGGCTGCTGCGTGATGGACGACGAAACGTATATAAAAGCCGATTTCAAGCAAATTCCGGGGTTGGAGTTTTTCACCGGCAAGAGCAAGTTCTATGTGGACGACAAATTTAAGAAGAAGAAAATGTCGAAGTTCGCCTCCAAATATCTCATTTGGCAGGCCATCTGCTCTTGCGGACTGAGGAGTGAGCCTTTCGTGACAAAGGGCACAGTAAATGGCGAGATCTACAAATCTGAGTGCCTCGAGAAGCGCCTTTTGCCGTTCTTGCAGCAGCACGACGAAGCTCCGCTATTTTGGCCAGATTTGGCATCATGCCACTATTCTAAAAAGTGGGTTTAAAAAACGTAATGAAGTTATACTAATTTTTTTTTAATTTCCGAAATTAAAAAAAGGAAAGTTGGTTTATTTGTTTTGGGTGGTTGTGGTGTTTGAAAGGAGTAAAAGAAATTTGAGCGATCAATGTCTTAAGATCGTTCTCATAAACCTGACTAAAACATATGAAATCTATTGGCACCTCTTGGTGCCATAATAAAACCAAATTGATTTCTAGTGGCTTTCATTAAACTTTAAGAGATCCTAATAAAGCTGGATGGTTTTGGCAATGCTACTTGAGATGATTCGAATTCTAAATTTACGTTTTTTGAAGGTACGTTGGTTTAGAACAATTAGTCGTGAAATAGATGATTATTTGAACAGTTCTTGAAGTCACCAAACAATTCTGGAATCCGAGAGACGCTTCTACAAAGCGTTCTATCTGTCATTTTCCAATCAAATAAAATTTCAATAATTCTTGCAAGATTTCCCGGACACATAATCCTGTGAATTATACATCCAATCCTGTCAAACTTCCGAACTTATAAAATACAAATTCTTCTACTGTCGATGCATATCGATTGGCTCTCGGCCTTCTACTCCAAGATGGAGCTACCACTAAGAAGTTTATGACCTTCCACGGCTGAAAATCGTGCACAGTAACCACCGAAATCAACCAACACGTGACTCGCAGCTCAAGCAAAACAAAACAAAAAAACGAACCTCCAAACCCGTCGAATTTCAAACCAGAAACCAACTTTCCCATTTTAGTCCAAATTTGTGAGGTGTCAGTAATTTGTCGCCCGGGCGGCAATCAACTCAAGTCTCGAAACTCGCCAGCCTAACAGCCTCACATTTCGGCAACACTCGATTGATGAAGTCGGCCCTTTCGAGAGAACATTCTTTCGCGTTCGGAAAATTTGGTCGTCCCTTTCCCACCGAAAACAGAAAAACACATCGGACGTGGAGGTCGTGAAAGTATGTCCATCGTCCAGTCCCAGCGACGACCATTTCGGCTGGAATTAATCTCCCGATTCGACCGTTTTGGGAAATTTAATTAAAATAAATTACCGATAAATGGTCGATTTAAGAGGATTGTCGTAATTGGTGACTGGCCGCGGCCGTAATCAGCCGCTTTAAGGCATCGTTGGTTTGAAGACTGTAAATTCAAAACAGGTGCTCTTATCGGGCCAAATGGGAATTATCAAAAATTATCGAAACGGCGTTTGTGTGACCATAAAGAAACCCATAATGAGCTAACATTCTCTGCTTGAGAGTTTGGGACGAAAATGAGTCATGCCCCTAACTGGGTAGGCGCTGCTTTGAACGATCTATAGTAAGTAGCGACTACAACAACAACCTCTCGAACAAAAGGCTACTTAGATCGCTGTGAGCCCGATAAAATCGTAAGTTCGTTCAAAAGTTCAAATCCAAACAATACCGTCTTTGGGTGGTTGCGGTGCGCGGTGGGGGGGAAGGCCATTCGAAAGCCCCCGGGGGTCAGAACTGACGTCACGGACCCTGATGTGAGGGTGAAATGAATGACAATAAGAAAACGCGCTCCTATAGAAGGCACGGGCAGCAAACATTCTTTGACACAACGGCCTGCGGGGCCAAAACCCGAGAGCGTCGCCCATTAATAGCGGCACCTCTATATGTCAATTGCCGCCGCCTAATCCGCCGCGTGCTCAAGTACCGTTCGCAGCAACAACAACAACAACAACAACAACGGTAATAATTGAGTCGCTATAAGCCCGATTAGAGTCCGATTTGGGCAGCAGGCAAATGAGACAGGGAGAGTTGTCAGTGTCGTAAATCAACCAGGTGTTGAAATCAAACCATAACACGCTTCATGGTTCGTGGATCGCGAAGATTTTCCCCGACACTGGTGGAAAACTGTAGCTCGGAATCGGCCGGTTATTTGTTTGAAAAGCTTAATTGCTTCATTACAATGTTTACTAACCATATAGCAGAAGCGCTGACAGCGCTGACGAAGATGGATCGGGGATAATTTATCTACCCGTTCAGTACCGAGCAGATGACGGATACCTTCTCCCTCCGGGGCAGCATTAATTGCTTTCCCACCATTCACGGTCGGGGACGGTCTGTGTAGTCAACTGACAATGCAATCGAGCGGGTTGCTACAATGTTGCATGCTCATCTGGTTGGCATCGGTGGTGTATTTGTTCATGCAAATGATTTTGTTGTTGTTTTACTTTGTGAAAGTTTTAAGGAGTTTTGATCAAACCCATGAGCTTGTATGATTGGAACGGAAGATTTTGTGAATTAAAACGGTAATTATTTTTGAACATGCGTTGAAAAACATTTCGAACATTTCCGAGGCATCTCGTGATAAAAATTCAACCTGTTCAACGAGTTGAATCGTAGAATAGACTGTGCTTAGGTAATGATTCAAGATTTACTGAAGGTTGGGAAGGGTAAAATTTTCAAAGGATTATTTTCAAACTGAACTCCAATTCTTCATGTTCTACCAGTTTTTATCTATTCCTGGTCCGTATGAAAGCGTATTGACAATTACGAAAAGCAAATTTTGTCTAAGAGATATTTAACCCTTTCGATGATGATGATGATATAATACTACCATCTATTGTAGCAAGGTAACTTCCCATAGCAGTGGAATAATCTGAAAAACGATTTGATCAGGATTCTATTATTGTTTGCGATCATCAAGCTCCTGTATGAAGGGCCAAAAACGTTTGGGTGGGCCCGTAAGCAGAGACACTTACGCGAAACCCGCGAATATAGGGAAGAGAATCTCCTTCCAAAAGCAAGTTCACACTCACAGCACTAGAATCGAGCCCTCGTTTGACAGAATAAACCCAATAGATGGGGTCGAAGAGCCCGCCCTCGTTCCGCGAAATGTTAACAATAGGGACGAGGCAGTCCCATGCTCCCTATCCAAATCGTTTAACTTGGGTGCCCTGATGGTCCCTCCCTTTCCCCCGTTATGTGTTATTTAATATTTCGTATATTTTGTACACGAAAAATTAGGATATCATTATAGACAAGAATGCTAATTTATTCAAATTTTAAACTTAAATGATGCATCCAACGTATTGTTACTGAAAAATAAATAAAAATTAGATATGTATCAATATCCTTCTTGTCCTGGAAAAGCTGAAAACAGAATAGATCATTCCAAAAATCTGAGATAGAACTTCAATAAAAGATATTATTTTATAAGACATGTTGTAATATTTTTCTTTATACTGTTCTAGTAACATTTCAAAGATAGCAATTGGAGTGATCGAAGAGTCCGGTTTGATGACCTCTGAAACAATGGCCAATCTTACCATAATACCACTAAAACAATATTAAAATAGGTTGAAAGGCACACATTTGGTACTTTCAAATACAGTCAAATACCTTGGAGTATTTCTTGACAGCAAACTAAATTGGAACTTTCATTTAGAGCAGACAATCAACAGATCGACAAATGCTCTATGGATAGCCAAAAGAACATTTGGTAAGCAATCGGGACTAAGGCCAAAAATGATCCATTGGATTTATTCGGCAATTGTGAGACCCAAGATTACCTATGCTTAATTGGTCTGGTGGCCAAAAACAAAAGAAACTGTTGCACAAAGAAGGTTAGAAAAACTTCAAAGACTAGCAACTTGTTCAATTAGCGGTGCAATGAGAAGTACACCAACGAAGGCACTGGATGCACTACTTTTTATGTTGCCATTGCATCAATTCATACAGTTAGAAGCTGAAAAGAGCGCTCTAAGGATCAGAAGGTTTGCGAACCTTTTAGAAGGTGATCTAATAGGACATCTTAGCATTCTTAAAATTGTAAAATTCAATCCTTTAGTTATGAACAACGAAGATTGGATGGAAAAAAAATACAACTTTGATTGTTCATATCAAGTTATTGATCCTGGGCGTGATTCGTGGGCAAGAGGTGGCCCAAACCTCCGTCAAGGATCGATTGTTTTCTATACAGACGGTTCGAAAATGAACAATCAAGTGGGAGCTGGGGTAACTGGCCCAGGGATTAACCTTTCAATCCCAATGGGAAAGTGGCCAACTGTATTCCAAGCTGAAATTCAAGCAATTCTGGAATGTTCTGCTATATGCTTACGCAGAAACTATAGATATTCAAATATTTGCATTATGTCGTACAGTCAAGCAGCTCTAAATGCTTTAAAGTCAGCAATATGCACGTCCAAACATGTTTGGAAATGTGTTCAATCACTTCGGAAATTGTCTTGTCGTAATCAAGTCAATTTGTACTGGGTTCCTGGTCATTCTGGAATTGATGGAAACGAGAAAGCCGATGAACTAGCAAGACTCGGATCGTCTCATCAGTTTGTAGGACCTGAACCCTTTTGTGGTGTATCTGCTTCTTCTCCTAGAATGGAGATGAAAGCCTGGGAATGCTTGAAATTGGAGACAAACTGGAACAACACTTTCAAAGCTAGGCAATCAAAGCGGTTCATTACTCCAAACATTTCAATGACTCGCAAGTTACTAGATCTTACCAAAAAAGATCTAACAATATATACAGGCCTTATAACCGGTCACTGTCCGAGCCGTTATCACTTGAAGCTGATAGGAAAACTTCAAGATGATTCATGTCGATTCTGTAACATGGATAGAGAAGACTCGGAGCACTTGTTATGCCACTGCCCGGCAATTTTCAATAATAGGCTGAAGTTCTTTAACAAAGGGCTACTAGAACCCCTTGAGATTTGGAGAACAAACCCCAGTACGGTAGTACACTTTATTCGGAGCGTTATACCGTCCTGGGACAATGCTTTAGGTCAGACTTTGACGATCACTTCTATCAATAGTGATGCGTCATGCTGAAAATAACTAAAGCAACAACAAAAAGGGGATATGTCACAATAGATCTAAAAATTGGTCGCAGTGACGAAAATACCCGACACGGAATAGAATATTAAAATATAATCCTACATTGCTTATAAGCACATGCCAGTCTTTTATGAATATAGGAGTTGAAGTTTTGAACGCGATTTTAAATTTAATGTTATGCTGAAATGCTGAAAAACAAATTGAGCCTTTGACGCCTGTCATGATGCTCCAGGCTCTTACATGGTTTTGGAATGCAAAGATGATTCTAAAGCGTTATTATACATAGCATTTCCAGCTTATTGCTTTCACAAACTGCTTATTGCCTGCTCTCAACTCAGTGTTCCAAATGCACTTCCACAGTTATTAATTGAGAGCTTTCGATGCCGATGATTCTAATGCGTGCTGAAAGTAATAATAAATTGAAAATGGAAAATATGCCATATGATTTAAGGTACATAATGTTCAGTCACACCCCCTCACTTCGCTATTGTCAGATTGACAACATTGCCCAGGCTACGCCAACCAGCGTCTCCATGTTTCAGCTGGCAGTCTTTTGTGATCATATGACTCGTGGAGGCGTGAGGTAGGAACTTGTGAGGACGAGAGGTCGGTCGCACCCTCCTTCGAAGTTGTCAACTCACCATTTGAAGCCCTAAGAGATATTTAACCCTTTCAAGCCTAAATTTTTCCAAGCATTATTATACAAGCAATTTGGTGTATTCTGATGGGTTTGGTGCTCAATAACATAGAATTGATTGAAAAATGTAGGAAATATTTTTTTGAGATGTGCTAGGTCGTTCAAACTGTACTGGAGTTCAGAACTTAAGATCTTATGATGTGTATTCAAACATTTTCAATGAATGCCCTGGAAGATCAATAGCCACTATGAGATAATGTTGGGATATTCTATGTCATTCGAACTGTATCGGAGTACACAACTTAAGATCTTAAGATCAGTTGTAACAGCAGCTTTTTGGACTGTACAAAGCACGATTTGTTACGATAGAAGATTCACTGTATGAGTGTTTGAGTGCATATCGCTACCTTTCATACGTTATTAAGCTACTGTTACGAAGGGGGTGGGACGTTTGGCATATGGATGTTTGGCCGAATGGACGTTTGGCCGAATGGACGTTTGGCCGAATGGACGTTTGGCCGAATGGACGTTTGGCCGAATGGACGTTTGGCCGAATGGACGTTTGGCCGAATGGACGTTTGGCCGAAAATTGTCTATTAGCATAAATGTATTGCAGAGAAAAGGAAATAAGAATCTAATAAAGTATTTTCAAACGCATTAGATCTTAAAAAGGGAAATAAGGAACCAAAAAAAAAAACATTCTTGAACGCATTATATAGCATCCCGATATTCTAGACTTATTACACCTAGAGTTTATCAATATGTGTGCGCATTTGCAGTAATAAGCATTCTAATCAAGTTTCAACTATATCAATTCACTAAAAAACGAAATTTTTATGTTCAAAAATGCAAAAAATGGTATTCGGCCTTTTGCCATATTCATGAGAAGTATGAATGTGTTTTGATAAAATCGTAGACTCCTGATTTTAGGTGGAAATATTTACTATGTTCAACAGCTAGACCGAATGGGTCATTATTTTTTATAATCTTGAAGAAATATGCAATTCCTGCGAAAGATACCTTCTTTTGATTCTATGACGATACACTGATAGGCAAAATAAAGTGCCCACCTCATCGTTTTTTTCAATTTCTCTCATTTAATTGCTTCAAATTAAAGTAAACACACTGTATTTTTTTATTATCTTATTTTTTATATTCTTTTTAAGTTTCACTTATGGAATACTGAAAAAAAAGGAGTTTTACTTAAAAAAAAAAAAATCAATTTGTGTTGAAAAAAATCAGTGACAAAATAAAGTGCCCACTTCATTTAGGCAAAGAAAACATAAATTAAAGTAAAATAAAAGCATTTCAATAATTGATGTGTCCTCCTTTGGCCTTCAGAACCTCCTGCAGGCGCTTCGACATGCTCTCGACCAGGTTCTTTAGGTGCTGTGGATCTAGCTCTTCCCAGGCGCGCTCCAGGGCTTCAAAATAGTTATTTTTATTGGTAACACCAGTTTTGTCAACCCTGGCATCGAGAATCGCCCACAAATTCTCGATGGGATTGAGGTCCGGGCTTTGTGGAGGCCATTCCAGCGGTTTGATCCGACAAGACCGGAAGAAAGACTTGGTCTTCTTGACAGTATGCTTCGGGTCGTTGTCCTGCTGGAATACGAACTTCTCTTCAAGGCCCGTCTGGATCAGCGAAACCTCCAGATTTTCTCGCAGGATGTTGATGTAAGAATCTGCCGTCATTATCCCGTCGATTTTCACAATGCTTCCCACTCCACCCCACGAAAAACACCCCCAGACCATCACATTTCCTCCTCCATGCTTCATCGTGCCTTGGATGTGGCGCTCCTGAAGCTCCTCTCCCGATCTGCACCAAACACGAACCCGCCGCTTCCGGTTAAACAGCTCGAATTTTGATTCGTCCGTCCAGAGAACCGTTTTCCAGAACTCTAGGGGCTTATCAGCATGCTCCTTAGCAAACTTAAGCCGTTTGGCTTTGTTTGCCTTGCTGATAAATGGGCGCTTCCGGGCAAGTTTGCTATTCAACCCCTGTGCTACAAGACGCCGACGAACAGTTCGACCGGAAACTGATAACTGAAGGGTTTCCTGGATCTCGCGGACAGTTACCTTCGGGTTCTTCTTGACTTCGCGCATGATCTTGGTGTCCGTTCTCGTATCCGTTTTCCGCTTCCTGCCTCTGCCAGGGCGATCCACCACTGATCCAAACGTTTTAAGCTTCAGAAGAATTTTGCCAACCGCTGCCTTACTGATACTGTACTTCTTAGCGACAGCCCGGTGCGATTCACCGTTTTGCACATCACGAACGACCAATTTTCGGATACACAAGGGAATTGCTTTCGAAAGCACTGCGTTCTCCATTTTTTTCAATTGAATCAAATGCGATCACGTATACAAATGCACCAGGTTGAGCCGTTTGCTTCAAAACATGTCAAAATATCAGAACATAAACAATCGAGGGGTCTTCCAATGGAAACTTATCGAAATTATATCGATTTTTGAAGTGGGCACTTTATTTTGTCACTGTTTTTTTTTCAACACAAATTGATTTTTTTTTCTTTAAGTAAAACTCCTTTTTTTTCAGTATTCCATAAATGAAACTTAAAAAGAATATAAAAAATAAGATAATAAAAAAAATGCAGTGTGTTTACTTTAATTTGAACCAAGTTAATAAGATAAATTGAAAAAACGATGAGGTGGGCACTTTATTTTGCCTATCAGTGTACATATTCCTGTATTCGAAAGCAAACTTCTGAATCAAGTTCTTGGTTTATTACTCTTTGTGAGATTGTTCCTTCTTTCAAACATGAGCAGTTCTTTGGAGTTTCACTGATCAAACAAATGTTATTCTCATGATATCATGCATTTCAATTTGTGAAATTTCGAACCGACTGGTGAATTATGTGAGAAACTCATATTTGATAATTTTAAGCTTTAATAAAATTGCATTTTTCTTATTTTACTTTTGAGACGTTGTTTGGAATCAAATGATTAAAAGATATTTGGCTAAATGGCTTCGAACCCTAAATTTACTTGGCATGGCATTTCACAGTAGAATCTGATTTTAAATTTCGACTTTTCTCAAATGACAATGGTTACAATAAACTTTCTCTGAAAAATCTAGCCTCAAAATGACTGACCATTATCAAAACATGGTGAGAGATAATACGATCAAACTAAAGCAAAACAAATGGGACAAGTATATGAGAATTTCACAATTTGAATAACATAGAAAAAACAAAGAACACACATGAATATACATTGACCTATTTTATTTCAATATCACGATCAGATCCATCTAAAAACTCATACCTGCCATGCATTAGACAAAATGAGAAATATTTTTTCTGCACATCACCTTGCGCATAGTAAACTGAAAGAGATTTCAGTTCTGGTTCATAACGACTGAAAGAAGGTCCTTTGATGCGCACAAAAAACTCGAGCCAACCGTCACAATCCCGGTATCCGTTGATCCAAAAAAAAGGTTGTTAGCTTGATTCTCTCCGCCTAACAAAAGGTCCGGGATACGATAATATTCTTTATATATTTCGGCCACTTGTAGGCTGGACTGCAAACATCTTGAACCGTGAAGAGAATATCTGTCGAATATTGATTTTCCCGATATATTTTTGAGAGTTGCTCTAGTGGATTATTCAAGAAAATTCGAAATTTTGGGCTCTAACACTACGTCAACAGTTCATAGTCGTCATGGAAACATTTTGCTGTTTGGAATGAAGTAGACTTTTGAATGATCGAAAATGTTCGTACTAAGAGTGCCATGCTTTTGCAAACCATGATTCTGTCACTGTAATTTAATCATTTCATTCGACAAACATCGAGCAAACGCTTTAGCAAGGGATCGGGACAGTCCTGCCACGGAGGGTGGCGGACAACACCAAGCGGATTGCTCTCCGACGATCCTAGTTGGAAGGGCTGGCGAGCCAGAGGCAGGTGTTTGTGGTCCCCGGGGGGGGGTAGAGCACCCCCGAAATTATATATAATCGTGGTCCCTATATACAATAAATATATTTACACCGCGCGTAGCCGCAGAGTGGACAGGGGGGTAGGCACCAAATGGGGGGAGAGTATAAATATAATTTTGGTTGGATATATTAATTGGGGATTAAAGGGCGAACACGAAATTATTGCGACACCGAAAATATCATGCCAATTTTCTTATAATGTTTAGAATCAAACCAAAATTTTAGGGTAGTTTTATACATATATTTAATCGATGGAGCCTTGAGTGTAAAATTGAACGCATTTTCGCTTGATGCCCTTCATCAAAGTCTTTACAGTGTCATCCGGTACCAGTTTCTCAGTTTTTTTTTTCCATTTTCTTAATATGTCCTTCTCGTCTTTGACTGTCTTCTTGCTCTTCCGAAGTTCCCACTTCATCATTGCCCAGTACTGCTCCACCGGGCGCAGCTCCGGACAGTTTGGCGGATTCATGTCGTTTGGAACAAAATGGACAGAATTGGCTTCATACCACTCCAGGACACTTTAAGAATAGTGGCATGATGCCAAATCTGGCCAAAATAGCGGAGCTTCGTCGTGTTGCTGCAAGAACGGCAAAAGGCGCTTCTCGAGGCACTCAGATTTGTAGATCTCGCCATTTACTGTGCCCTTTGTCACGAAAGGCTCACTCCTCAGTCCGCAAGAGCAGAGGCAAGAAGGAGGCGAACTTCGACATTTTCTTCTTCTTAAATTTGTCGTCCACATAGAACTTGCTCTTGCCGGTGAAAGACTCCAACCCCGGATTTTGCTTAAAATCGGCTCTTATATACGTTTCGTCGTCCATCACACAGCAGCCATATTTTGTCAGCATCTTCTCGTAGAGCTTCCGTGCCCGAGTTTTAGCCGTCGATTGTTGCCGCTCATCGCGGTTTGGGAAGTTCTGTACCTTGTATGTATGTAGTCCAGCTCTCTTCTTTGCATTCTGGACGTAGCTCTGCGACATGCCGATCTTTTTAGCCAAATCATGGCTTGAGACGTTGGGATTTGCTTTAATCATTCGCTTCACCTTTCCCTTCGTCTTTTTGTTCTCCGGTCCCGGTTTTCTTCCCGCTCCTTTGCCGTGGTCCAACGTCAACCGCTCCTGGAACCGCTTCAACACTCTGGAGACGGTTGAATGGTGAATGTTCAACATTTTTCCCAACTGCCGGTGCGACAGGTCAGGAAATTCCAGGTGTTTGGAAAGAATTTGTTCTCTCGACTAGCGTTGGTTCACCTCCATTTTCGTTGAATCGAAAAACACGACTTCGAGTTTGACAGCATGTAAACAATACACATCAATGAGAAAGTGTGCAAAATTTGGTTGATTTTTACCCAATGGTAAAAAAGTTATGCCCTGTTGAATGTGTCGCAATAATTTCGTGTTCGCCCTTTATCTAACAACAGCTGATATAATTTTGTTACATCATAACAAAACTGTTACAAAGTTTGTATTGTTTAAGTTATGTCTATATCATAGTTTGCTATTATTTTGTTACCTCTTGAGGATTTTTTGTTACAATTTCTATTATTTTAACTACATCCGCGATCTAAATTCTACCAACCTCTGTTATAAAAACAGCGTAACTGAATAACAACACTTGAAATAATTTTGTTGTTTCCTTTTGGTCGGGTTCTTAACCCCCACGCGATTAGTTCTTCGATCCACGATCTCCCAAAGGTTCTCGATAGGGTTTTGATCAGGGGACTGTGGTGGCCATTCCATAACCGTGATTTTATTATCGCTGAACCATTTTTTGACCACTTTGATTTACCGGTTATATATTTGACCGTGGATGGAGTCGGTCGTTATGTACGGCTTGCCGCACCCACAGATCGCCTGCCACATCAAATACTCTTTGGTAAATTTGTTGACCTTCTGCTTCCGGAATATCCAGGCGGGACTTGCTGACGAAAAATTCCAGGCCGGGGATCTGCTTGGCATCCGCTTTGATGTGCGCCTCGTCGTCCATTACGATGCCTTTCGGCTGCACCAACCACTCGCAGTTCAGTTTCCTGGCGCGGGATTCTGTTTATCTGCTCGGTTAGGCGCCTTCCTTACCTTGAAGACATAAAGTCCGGCCGGTCCGCTTCATTGTCTGCTGGACGAACCAGACGGACGAATTGACCTTCTTGGCCACGTCCCGAATCGAATGGTTCGGATGGTGATTGAAGTAATCCCTCACCTTCCTTGCGTTCACGGGGTCGATCGTCTTTGCCCTTCTTCCGCTGCCAGCTCGCCGCTGGATCGTCTGGGTCTCCTTAAACGATTTTACCACACGGGACACGGTCGAATTGTCGATTTCCAACTGTTTCCAACTGGAGTTTCCACGACCGCGCCTATAATTTTTTGTCGAAGCACTGCTTGCTTGGAAGCGATCTCGATAACCATTTGACAGATTGTAATAAAATTGCAATTTTGCACACGTAAACATTACACTCTAAACTAGTTTTACTCAATATTACATTATTTTTTATCCATGTATTTGCAATTGAAAAAAAAGTTGTAGTGAAAAGAAAGTGTTGCACTTTTTTTCGATTACAATCCTTAAAATAAGCTTTAGTCATCGAGAAACTTTGAAGCTGATTGCCCTGAAACTGAATTCATGAAAACATTCCGGTACTTCAGATCGAGTGTGTTAATCGAATAAATGCCTTCCTTCACCAGAAGTTCGGGAGACTTTGGAACAGTTCAAACCTTACGAAGTCAAAGAAAGTTTTGCAACGTAAAGTCAAAGATGTTGAAGGAATCTTGACAGTGCACAGTGCACAGTAGCCTGGGACACGGATATATGAAACAAAATTATTTTCGTTCCCTATTGATTTTTGGGAGCTTTTTGGTTCCTATAATAATTGTGCAAATTTTTATTTCGGGGGGTGAAACTATATTTTAGCGCTCGCTTTTTTAATTTTTTATTGTTTTTTATATGGGAATTTTTGCTTTTTTATGGGGTAGATGGGGGGGTGACCCTTTGTCCTTTAAAAAAAATTCATCCACGGAATTTGCTGGGAATTTTGTAAAAAAACTTGCTTGGGAGTGGGGAAAAAGATTTAACGCGTCGTGGGGGAAGTTATTGTGCGGGTGGTGCTGGGGGTTTTCGATGGGCGGTGGTGTGTTTGTTCTGGGAGCACAGTGCCGTCAGGGCGGGTGAACATAGCGGGGAGAGGGTGGTGGCGCGGGGGAGGGGAGAGCGGGGAGGGGTTCCGATAAAGGAGTTGAATGAACGGCTTGAAACCTTTCTTTTCATTTTTTGTGTTTTTCGGTGTGTCTGTTTTTTAGGAAGTTTTGGATTAGATTTTTTTGTTTTTGAGAGGAGTTTTTTGTATGATATTGGCTTAGGATGGGATTTGTTATTTTATCGTGTGTGAAGGTTCATTGTGAGGTATATTATTATATAAAATAATATTTTGAGGTATAATATTGTATAGTTTTTAAAATTGGTGAATTGGTGATTTTTTAGTGCGGTTGTTGGGAATTATTGGTGTTTTTGTGCACAGTGGTCCAGAGAGCGAATTTAGCTGGAAAGATACATTTTCAGCCGAAGTTTGAAGCTTTGGAGCAAAATTGTCTTCTACAAAGTTGTTTTTAATAACGAGGCCCCTCTTTTGGTTGTGAATGAGAACTAGGGTGGTCGTTATTTTCAGAGAAATCGAAAATCTAACTTTTTTATTTGCAGAAATAATGGAATATATCTGTTGAAAAAGTTGTAGATTAGACAATTTTAAGCAACTTTGATTACATGAATTTTTCTGTAGCTTTTGAAATGACCGAGTTAGCGCAATTTTTCCTATGTAGCTTAGGGCGTCCCTATAAAAATCAGTTATTTTGCTGTAACTTTTTTATTGAAATTTTTTCAGCAAAGTTGTCTTGCCATTGATTCTAGAGTAATGAAAGATACAACTTTTGGTGTGCAGAAATTGTCTCTATCGTATTAAGTTATTATGGTTTTTGTAAACAAAACAGGCCTTTTTCAAATGTTGATCTCTCTGGTTGGGACAGACAACAAAATTATGTCTGAAAAGCATTTGAAAGAATTTATGTTATTGCATATTATATCTGAAAACTGGAGATAGGTAATATTTTTAAAATGGGTAAAACACATTTGAAAAGGGCGTAATTTTAAAAGAAAATCGTAAAATACTTACTCTAATGGTAAGAGATATCGAACGGATTAATACATCAAAAGTTTTATCTTCTTAATTTCTAAAAACCTTTTGAAGACAACTTTGTTGACAAATTTGAAATTAAAAAGTTAGAGCAAAAAACTAGTAATCTAAGGAAAACTGTCGCGATGAAGGTCTCTACTTCCGATTTTCCATCAAGTTTTTGAAGAATTCACTGCGAAAGTCACATTTCCGCTCAGCCAACTATCGCTCTGATTCACTGTGTGATCTCATGAACAAGTTCTAACTAGTGTAACTGTGCTTCTTTCCGAACACTAATTACGAAACATCACTTTTAACTGAAAACGGTTGAGCGAAATTACTCATTAATTATATCGGAAGTAGAGACCTTCATCAAGACATTTTTCCTTATATAACTAAGGGTGTCCCTGCAAAAAAAAAACTAGTTTTTTGCTCTAACTTTTTTATTTCAAATTTGCCAACAAGGTTGTGTTCAGATGGTTTTAGAACTTTTGACGTATAAATCTGGCTGATATCTCTTACCGTTTGCAAGTTATTAACGATTTCCTCTTAAAATAACGCCCTTTTCCAGAGTGTGTTATTCAAATTAAAAAATAATCTATCTCCAGTTTTCAGTTGTAATATGCAGTGATAAATATCCTTACAAATGCTGTTAAAAAAAACACTTTTTCGGTCTGCCCCAACAAGAGAAATCAGCCTTTGGAAAAGGCCTTTTTTAACAAAAACCATAATAACTTTTGTTCGACATACGATAGCGACGATTTTATCACACCAAAAGTAGTATCTTTTAATGTTATGGAATCAATGGCAGGACAACTTTGCTAAAAAATGAATATTAATATATATAAAAACGAATTTCTGTCTGTCTGTCTGTCTGTCTGTCTGTCTGTCTGTCTGTCTGTCTGTCTGTCTGTCTGTCTGTCTGTCTGTCTGTCTGTCTGTCTGTCTGTCTGTCTGTCTGTCTGTCTGTCTGTCTGTCTGTCTGTCTGTCTGTCTGTCTGTCTGTCTGTCTGTCTGTCTGTCTGTCTGTCTGTCTGTCTGTCTGTCTGTCTGTCTGTCTGTCTGTCTGTCTGTCTGTCTGTCTGTCTGTCTGTCTGTCTGTCTGTCTGTCTGTCTGTCTGTCTGTCTGTCTGTCTGTCTGTCTGTCTGTCTGTCTGTCTGTCTGTCTGTCTGTCTGTCTGTCTGTCTGTCTGTCTGTCTGTCTGTCTGTCTGTCTGTCTGTCTGTCTGTCTGTCTGTCTGTCTGTCTGTCTGTCTGTCTGTCTGTCTGTCTGTCTGTCTGTCTGTCTGTCTGTCTGTCTGTCTGTCTGTCTGTCTGTCTGTCTGTCTGTCTGTCTGTCTGTCTGTCTGTCTGTCTGTCTGTCTGTCTGTCTGTCTGTCTGTCTGTCTGTCTGTCTGTCTGTCTGTCTGTCTGTCTGTCTGTCTGTCTGTCTGTCTGTCTGTCTGTCTGTCTGTCTGTCTGTATGTCTGTCTGTCTGTCTGTCTGTCTGTCTAAACCTTATAGAATCGAAAACTACTGAACCGATCGGCGTGAAATTTTGTATGCATGTGTTTTCTGTGCCGGGGAAGGTTCTTATGATAGTTTGATAGCTCTCCCATCTCTGGAAGGGGGGCTCCCCTACAAACGAAGCACACATTTCTGCATAACTCAAGATTTTATCCATCAAAGGAAACCAAATTTAGCATGTGGGAGTTGTTAGAGGCAAAACATATGTCTATGGTAGTTTGAGACCCTTCCCTTCTCTAAAAGGGGAGGCTCCGATACAAATGAAACAGAAGTTTCTGCATAACTCAAGAACTAGTCAAGCAAATGGAACCAAATTTAGCATATGAGATTTTCTGATGGCAAAAAATGTTTCTACGGTGGTTTAAGACCCCTCCTCTCTCCTAGAAGGGGGCTGTCATACAAATGAAACTGAAATTTCTGCATAACTCTAGAACTAAGAGAGCAAATGGAGAAAATAATTGGTATGTGGGGATTTTGGAGGTAAGAAATGGTTCTACGGTGGTTCGAGACCCCTCTTTTTTTCTGGTAGGAGGGGGGGGGGTCTCAAACAAATGAAACAGAAATTTAAACCAAACATATGAATTCTTCCTAATGTTATGAAATTTTATATGCACTGATTTTTGGAACCGGAAAAGGTTCTTATGATGGTTCGAGACTTCTCCCCCCGTCTGAAAGAGGGGAGGGGCAAATTTCTGCACAACTCGAGAACTAATCAAGGAAATGAAACCAATTTTGGCAAGTGGGGTGTTTGGAGACAAAAATGTTTCTATGGTAGTCTGAGATCTCCCCCCCCCCTATCAGGAACTTATCAAACAAATGTTAACAAAATTTGGTATGTGGAGGTTTTTGTGTGCAGGTTCATAAAATGAAACACAAATTTCCATGGAGAATTTTTAAGAAGCCCTTCTCCCTTGAAGGGGGGGGGGGGGGGGGATGAGAAATTTGTATGCAGGTGTTTTTGGGACCGGAAAAGGTTCTTATGATGGTTTAGACTCCTTCTCCGTCTGGAAGGGGGGGTCCTATACAAATGAAACACAAATTTGTGCATAACTCGAGAAGTAATCTAACAAATGAAACCAAATTTAACATGTGGGGGTTTTGGAGGCAGGATTTTTGTATTATGGTGGTTCGGGACTCTCATCCAAATGAAACAGAAATTTCAACCAAACATGACAATCATCCAGGCATTTAAAACACAAAATGTGTATTTCGTGAGGAAAGCAGCATGTTTTGATAGATTTTAACCCATTTTTAGTCAAGAATGGGGATGCTATGGGGACGAGTTACTCTCCGTTGCTACATATGCACAAAAAGTTAATCTATGGTCTATCTGCTGACAGGATACGGCGTAGTTTGAAGATAAATGTTTTGTCAATGAAATGCTCTACACAGAAAGTAAAACCATGGTTGAAACTAAAGATCTAAGTAACAATTTAAGTTTTATTCTAGCCGTATAGCATTCCTCCCGGCTTTGTTGATAAAACTACATTCAAAACTGTTTTGTCTACCAACACCTCCTCTATGCTTCTTTAAAGCCAAAATTTGTACAAAGTGGCCCACTCTATAGACGGTTGTGAAAACAATTTAATAAAACCTTTATAAGACCATCAAGATTTTGAAAATATTCTAGTGATAGATGCTATGACCACTTGAGAACCTTCATAAAACCTATTGGCTGCATTGAAAACCAGCATGCGGCCAAATGGCCACAGCTGTCAAACTTAACTGTGATATCGTGGTTGGTTTTTGTTGTTCTGCTTTGTTCGATTCTCTGCTCTTCTGATTCATTTAGCAGTAAATAATATCTGAGAAAAAAAGTCTGCGGGAAATTTTGTTTCATTGCAAAATATCCAAAACAAATTCAGTTTTCTACAGCGTAGCATGCTCCAAATCAGATGCGCATTGAATTTTATGGTGAATATTGGCACGATAAGAGCCGAAAATTAATGCGCCTCGGAAATTATGCGCGTTTACAACAACAAACACAAAATAAAAACAAATATATTCGATAAATTAAACATGAATTTCTTGAAAATTGATGAAATTCAATAAAGTTATCTAAAAGAATGTAGAAATTGGTCTCCGATATACAGTTCATTTGCATTACATTTAAAATTTGGTGCATTTATTTCTCCACATTTCTATTATTTCTAATATTTCAATATGGCGATTGAAAAAAAAATCACAATTCTGCCATAAAGCCAAGTTATCTTCGCAATGACTACTTTAAAACTATTTGGTTCTTTGGTGGCTTTCCTCAATGCCAATTTGCCGCCTCATGCATTTACTGGAGGCAAAATGGTTTTAAAATGCTTTTTCAACTGACCATAATAAGATAATATGAATGAGTCCTAAAACGGCATTTCAAAACAGCATATTATGAGTTCATAAAGTCGAAATAAAACCTTTGATAGGAGTAAAAGGAATTTGAGAAAACGAGGTTTTAAGATCGTTTTAAACAAGCTGTGTAGGTTCTCATAAACCTGACTAAAATATGAAACCTTTTGGCACCTCTTGGTGTCATAATAAAACCAAATTGATTTCTAGTGGCTTTGATAAAACCTTAATAAAACTTAATAAAGCTGGATGGTTTTGGCAATGTTACTTGGGGCTGCTGATGATGAATTTTCGCCATTCATTGGCGGATCACCCTCATTTTCAATAATTCCAACAAACATATGTATTAATTCCCATTTGAAAGTAAACTCCAGCAAAGTCCCTTCTCCACGGACGCATCAATCGCCGAATTCACTTTCACTGACGTCATCGGCGGGGTTAAATAGTAGCCTCAAACGCAGGTACCGATCAATTTCTCCGACTGAATTTCAGCAATAATTGTGGCGATCACAAAAGAGCCAGCGAAGATTTCTCACGTCCTATAATTGAATCGGATTTCAATAGAACTTAGCCCCTGTGGCAATTCGCTATGCGCTGGACGAATTCAGTCGAATTTCGCCATCGATCGTCGTCGTACTTACATTGAATGATTGACCCGTGAAGCACGATTCCTACGTATATTATATTATTTTGATCGACTCCTCTGTTGAAAGGAAGCCTTGACGTTCCGCAGCAGGCGTTGCGTTGCGTTGCGTCATGCCTACTTTGGGTCTGTGTGAGTTAATGTGTGCGTTCGCGGCGCATAACCTGTTCCATTATGATTTTTTTGCGTGTGGTTTGTTTTGATTTTTAGCTTTGCATTCAGCGCTGGGGCGTAATTGATGTTCCGTTAGGGCTTTGATTGAGTCTGCGCACTGCGTGTCGTTATGCGCAGAGTACCACCTATATAAGTAATATGCAAAGCATCCAGACGTTCAAATTATCCCGACGGGCAATTATGTTTCCTTGCCTAAAAGCGAAGAACGGTTGTAAATCCTAGACTTGGGCCAGTCATAAATTCCAACTCATCTGAGATTAATACGTTTCGATAGCCGGGTGACGCACACTCACACGTCCGTACGTCACTAGTTCTTGACTGGGGATTGTGGAGAAAGGGGGGGACAAGCGCAATAAAAATCACCACCAGTCACGCGATATAGATCATCCTGCCCTGAGCTAAATGACAACGTTTTAGTTTCACATAAAATTAGCATAAATCTACAACATAACTCTTCCTGCGCACTTGCACACATACGAGTGAGTCGGTACTGCGAGATGTACTCGAGACAAGAGAGATTTGCTGCAGCACAGGTGATAAATTAAGACGTTGAAACTTCTCGCTAAAGAGGACCAATTAATCTAAGCGCAACATTTGGATCCGCCCTTTTCGCGATGTTTTCCCTCTCCTGCTGCAATCGCATCCGCTCGCGTTGAAATATGTGCATTCATAACTGGCCCGCCGCGGCCGGGTAATAAGGGCGCTTCGTCTAAGCAACGATGCGACAATCGGCGAACATCTTCATTTCGTCCGTCCGGCCAACCGACGGAACGTTCACAGGCCGGGTTTTGCACAGGTGATAAGTGGATGATTTATTTTACTTACACCTTAATTACTATGTAAAACGATCATAAACATTTTTCGGTATCTCAGGGCTCTGAGGCTACCCATCATCATCATCATCATCATCATCATCATCAGCATCATAGAAGGCGGCGCGGGAGATTTGCGTTTTTATTGCCGTTTTCCGTTGGCCGGGCCGGGGCCGACTGCTGCTGCCAGAGAAGTGAGTGGAAGCAAGCATGCGAACATGACAGATGGATGTCATCCTCAGGACTAGCTGGTCCTCCGGTAGGGTTACCATGCTATGACGACTGCTTGGAAATTTCTGCCGACAATTTTTCGAGAAGTTCAGAAAAACAAATAGTGGAAAAATATGGAGAATCTGTCACAAATCCAAGTGGTCACTAAATCGAGAATGGAGAGAGTTGTGCTTGTTATATTTAAACATAAGGTTGTATCTACAATAATCCGGACACCTCAAAACATGAATAAAACATAAATTTCGCATTATATTTCCGTCGTAGTTGTTTATTTCAGATTCATGGGATGTGTTTTAACAATTCGTGAAGACAAAACATAGTTATTCGGTATTTGCATAACATTTTCGAACTTTGCGCTTAACTCCGTCCATTAGGGTTTGTACAGACTCTTCAGAAATCGTAGAAGCCGTCTTTGTCCAAATTTGCTGGAAGTGTTTGATGTCTTTGATTCCTTGCTTCTTTCCAGAAAACCTTCTCCTTCACCAAACCCCATTCTTTCTTCGTTGGTCGGTGCTGTGGGGTATGTGGGGTGTTACCGCTAGCAACGGAACGAACGAGCGAGCGTAGGTGGCCGTTGCGAAGCAAACAAGTGAAAATTTTCATTACATGTACAACATTGAGAGAATAAAGACGCAAATTTCAAACTCTTAAACCTCAAGCTAAATTAATCCTCTAAAGTCCTGAAATCCCACTCCCTCCCGACGGAAGAACTCTGTTGCAGTATTCGTAGCCCTGTTCCTTAGTGGTACGAACCGTCAAGTCCCGAGCAACATCCCTGGTTGTCTCCCGTTCCTGACATTTTGGTCCTTCACCCCGGCAGGTACGAACCGTCAAGTCCCGAGCAACATCCCTGGTTGTCTCCCGTTCCTGACATTTTGGTCCTTCACCCCGGCAGGTACGAACCGTCAAGTCCCGAGCAACATCCCTGGTTGTCTCCCGTTCCTGACATTTTGGTCCTTCACCCCGGCAGGTACGAACCGTCAAGTCCCGAGCAACATCCCTGGTTGTCTCCCGTTCCTGACATTTTGGTCCTTCGAAAACCACCACCCAGTTTATATGGGAAAAAGTCCGCATCGCCCAAGACGCTGTAATACAGGTACTGTGCCTAAACGTTTTGAAAAGTTCATCTGTGAATTCCCTGGTTCGGGGCACAGTAAAATGTTACGTACGCCTCCGGCAAGTGTTTGCCAAATACCTGAGTCCAACAAACCTGGTCAACATGCTCCTACGTCGGTTACGGGTGCCAACAACCGGCAAACGGAAGCTAAAAGCGTAGTGTCCGTCCATACCGTTGGTCAACGTTCAAGATTGTCAAGAGCATCTGGAGTAAGTAAGGCGCAGAGCCAGCTCAGAGCGTTGGAGTTAGCCAATCTCATCGAGGAAGAAGAACTGGAAGCCTCTTTGGAGCAAGACCGGATTTTAGCCGAACAACGTTTGGAAGAGCTTAGAATTCAAAAGGAGCTTGAACTAAAAAGGGAGCAGAAAAAAGCTGAATATCTGAAGAAGCGCAGAGAACGTGAAATTCAAATAGGCGAGCTGCGATCGCGTTCTGGCGCCTCTAGCTACAATTCAATGGGTCGTGTTCAAGCCTGGGTAAACCAGAATGACGATTTGGAATCCGACGTTGGACCGGTTAGTGAGCCAGAGCGTCAACCTCGGCGTCAACCTGTTCCTGAATCCTTTGCTGCTCCTAATGGAATGGCTGAGGTCCTGTCCCAAGCGTTCAAAGCGTTACAAGGTCGGAAATGTGAAAGAATTGCCATCATTTTCCGGCAACGTTATGGATTGGCCGATTTTCCTGAACGAGTTCGAAACTTCTACAGAAGAGCTGAAATTGAGTAATGCTGACAACTTGAAAAGACTCAACAAAGCCCTTCAGGGAAAAGCCCGCAAAGCCGTGGAAGCCCTGCTAGCCTCACCTGAAAACGTAGACCAGATTATGAGGATGTTAAGATCGAATTTCGGTCGCACTGAATGGATTGTGAGCAACCGTCTGGAAATCCTGCAGAATCTGGATCAGGTAAAAGAAAACAATATTGAATCGTTTCGGTCTTTCTTCAACGCTGTGGTTGGTACAGCAGTGGCACTGAAGAACGTGAAAGCCGAAATTTACCTAATGAACCCTGAATTGATCTCGCATCTTGCTGAAAAACTACCTAGCTTTAGTAAGCAGATGTGGATCCGCCACAAAGCGATGTTGATGAGAGAAAATAAACTTGTTGATTTCGACGCATTTTCTCGGTGGTTGGAGGATGAGATGGAGAATCAGCTTGCCAGCATCAGTACTGTGTCGTTCTGCAAGAGGCAAGTGATGGGCGCTAAACCAAGGCCACCGGTTCTCAACATCAGCTCCCGAGAAGAAGACCAACATTGGAGGAAATGTCCTGTGTGTGGTTCCTCTGAGCACAAGAGCCTCGCAAAATGTGGAAAATTTGTCAAGTCATCTGTAGAGCAACGCCGTTCGATCGCAAGGAATTGCAAGGTCTGCTATAATTGTTTGGAAGGAGACCACAACCGCGGAAGATGCAAGTCAAATAGATCCTGTGCCATTTGTAAGAAGAACCACCATGAGCTTGTGCATGCTGATGAAGTTCCAAGAAGATCTTTCCGCGAATCCAAACCGGAACCTGCTTCTACCGAAGATTTGTGCAACATCAACTCGAGAAGATCAAACACTCTGCTTCGTGTCTGCAAAGTTCGAGTCTGTAGTGAGAGGGAAGTTCACCATGTTTTCGCTCTGTTCGATGAAGGTTCCTCTATCTCGATGATGGATGCTTCATTTGCTAGGAAGATGGGATTGTCTGGACCAATCCAACCAGTCACTTACCGTTGGACGAATGGGATTTCTCATAGGGACGACAAATCGATGCTGCTCAATCTACATATCTCTGGTCAAACTAACGACGCGAAGTGGTTCGAACTCAATAACCTTCGAACAATCAACAACATTAATCTGCCGACTGTCAAATTGGACGTGGACAGAATAAGAAGCCTTTACCCGTTACTGGATGAAGACAAGCTGAATACCATCAAGAACGTCACACCGGTTCTGCTGATTGGGTCAAACAATGCTGGCCTGATAGTTCCATTGAAGACGGTGCAGTACTCGGTACGAGGTTTGCAGCTCACCCGTTGTCATCTTGGATGGACAATTCACGGTGAAATTGAGCCTACCGTTGATGAACCTGCCGAACAGCAATATGCCTTTTTGTGTTCGGATAGCGAGGACGTCGAATTAACATCGTTGATTAAGCAGATGTACAAGATTGAAGACTTTGGGATCACTCGACAGGATCCAAAAATTTCGGATGAAGATGAACGAGCTTTGGATATCATGCGGAAAACACTGAAACGTTGCGGTGACCATTTTGAAATTGGTCAAATATACAAGTTCAACAACTTCACGTTTCCTGATAGCAAACCTCAAGCCCTTCGTCGACTGCAGATTATGGAGAAAAAGATGGATGCTGATCCGAAATTCGCGGAGCAGTACTGCCAGAAGATTCAAGATTATCTGGATAAAGGATACGCAAAGAAATTGGATGCAGAGGAATTGGTAGAAACTCGCAACACCTGGTACTTGCCGCACTTCAGTGTAGTCAGCGCGAACAAGTTCCGATTGGTAATGGATGCCAAGGCGAAGTCACATGGATTCTCTCTGAATGATCTGTTATTGAAGGGCCCGGATTTCGTTCCTCCGCTAATTGCTGTTCTAATGCGAGGACGTAGGAAAAAGATCGCTTTCACAGCAGACATCAAGGAGATGTTCCACCAAGTACTTATTCAGCTGTTGGATCAAAACTCTCAACGATTCTTTTGGCGTGGCATGAACCGCAGTGACCCCCCTGAAGTTAACGTGATGAAAGCGATGATTTTTGGTGCTGTATCTTCCCCCTCTATCGCACAATTCATCAAGAACTTTAACGCTCATGAGTTGGAAGAGTGTTTACCTGGCGTAGAACAAGCAATCGTGGACCAGCACTATGTAGACGATTATTTTGATTGCGAGGACACGGAGGAAGGAGCAATTGAGCTGATTCAAAAAGTGATTACGGCTCATGAATGTGGCGGTTTCAAGCTAGTTAAATTCACCTCATATTCGGAAGCAGTAGTTCAGTCAATTGATCCCTCTTTGCGAGCAGATCTGGGAGAATTGAGGACCGTAAAAATTCTCGGTCTAAGATGGAATCTCGCTAGCGACGAATTTGTTTTTCCGTTGAATTTCCCTCAACTCGATGAAGCTTTCCGATCTGGTGCAAGGATTCCTACGAAGAGGGAGATACTAAAGTTTATGATGGGAATATTCGATCCGCTGAGTGTGCTGAGCCCAGTAACAATCCACCTGAAGATTATGTTCCAAGAACTATGGCGTTTGCAGACTGGATGGGATGATCAACTACCTGATGGCGTTCTCCCGAAATGGAAGGAATGGTTAGATGAAACTGCGAGATTGGGCGAGATTAGGATTCCGAGGTATTATTTCCCTGGACTATCTACCTTCGGATGCGTCGAAATTCATGCATTTTGCGACGCAAGTGACAAAGCCTTTGCGTGTGTGGTTTACATGGTTCATCGACACCACAATAAGTTACATGTTGCTCTAGTGTTCGCCAAATCTAGAGTAGCACCGCTGAAATCTCAAACGGTTCCAAGATTAGAACTGCAAGGCTGCGTGCTGGCCAGTCAGATGTCAAAGACTGTTCAGGACGAACTCCATATTGAAGTCACTTCTGTTCACTTGTGGACGGATTCAAAGATCTGTTTGAGCTGGTTGAAGACTCAAGAGAAGCTGACCGCCTTTGTTGGATCCCGAGTAACAACAATTAATGACAATGGACACCATTCTGGAATGTGGCATTGGATACCATCGCATCTCAATGTTGCTGATTTAGCAACTAAGTCGTCGAAGTTCGCTAATATGGCTGAATGGCTGAAGGGTCCAGATTTCCTGTATCAAGATCGCAATTCATGGCTGACCGATGAGAACACCCCTTTGTCACCTGTCGAACGAGTAAATTTCCTGGCTGAGTTGGAGCTTCAATCTCAAAACTGTCTTCAAATATCGACGGAAACATCATTGCAGCTACCGGATATCGGACGATTCTCAGACTACCATCGGCTCATCAGATCAACTGCGTACTATTTGAAAATGAGAAAAATATTAGCATTACCCAAGAAAGACAAGCCTGAAAACTTCAAGATCAACGTTCATGACATGGATGAAGCTCGACAAGCATGGTACAGGAAAGTACAACTTGAAGCATTCGCAGATGAGATGCAGGACTTGAAGACAAACGGTTTTGTTAAGGTGTCCAGTCGCTTGCGTGCGTATTCTCCTTTCCTGTGCGATGGAATCATTCGAATGCGAGGTCGGATCCAAGATGAAGGAAGAAGTTTCGAAATGAACAACCCTGTTATACTACCAAATAACCACAATTTCACGGACTTGCTGATTCGGATGCACCACATCACAAATGGACATCAAGGTCTGGAAACAGTAATCAATAACTTGCAGCAACGGTATCGTATCTTAAAGATGAGATCACAGGTCAAGAAACTGGCAAAATCTTGCGTGCGGTGTCGTGAATTGAGGGCAAAACCGACTACAGCGCAAATGGGTAACCTGCCACCAGAAAGGACTACTCCGTTCGTTTTTCCTTTCCAGTACACCGGAATAGATTATTTTGGACCATTAACAGTCAAAGTAGGACGTCGTCTGGAAAAACGCTGGGTTGTACTTTTTACGTGTATGACTAGTCGAGCCATTCACTTGGAGGTAGTGCCGTCCTTGGATACGAACAGTTGCATCATGGCAATAAGGTGTTTTATGGCATTCCGTGGTGTACCAAAGAAGATAATTACAGATAATGGTACAAATTTTACTGGTGCCAACAAGGAGCTGAAGAAGCTGGTGCAGAGATTGGATCAACCATCAATTGAAGAGACACTAAGCGTCAGAGGTATTGATTGGCAGTTTATACCCCCAGGAGCCCCACATTTCGGAGGATGCTGGGAACGACTAGTGAGGACCGTCAAAACCGCCCTGAATGTAATGTTGAAGGAGAGACACCCGACTGATTTGGTACTTCGGACGGCGCTTTGTGAAGTGATGAACATCGTGAACAACCGACCATTGACCCATATATCGGCCGACCCCCAGGATCCTGAACCGCTAACCCCAAACCTGCTACTCCTTGGTCGTAACAATTTCATGCAATACGATCACAATTTTGACGAAAGCGATCTGGATTGTAGAGCGGCGTATAAACATGCTCAAAAATTTGCTGATAGATTTTGGCGAAAATGGGATGCCGCATACCGTCCCGAGTTGTTGAGACGACAGAGATGGGAAGATAACCGGAACTATTATGAGTATAAAGCCGGAGACTTAGTTATGATTGTGGACGAGACTTTGAATCGTGGATGTTGGCCAAAGGGATTAGTCGAGAAGGTGATTCGCGGACCAGATGGAAAAATCCCTACCATCGTAGTGGCAACATCAAGATCAAGATTCACCAGACCGATCAGTAAGATTGTGCTATTCAAGGCCAATTCTGTTCCTGCCCCGGAGAATGTTACCGCTAGCAACGGGACGAACGAGCGAGCGTAGGTGGCCGTTGCGAAAAAAACAAGTGAAAATGTCCATTACATATACAACATTGACAGAATAAAGACACAAACTTCAAACTCTAAAACCTCAAGCTAAATTAATTCTCTAAAGTCCTGAAATCCCACTCCCTCCCGACGGAAGAACTCTGTTGCAGTATTCGTAGCCCTGTTCCTCGAGTGGCGTACGAACCGTCAAGTCCCGAGCAACATCCCTGGTTGTCTCCCCGTTCCTGACACATCACGAGAAACATACAAATCGATTATAGATGCTTCCCGATTAAACACACACTAGAAACCAGAAATCGCACCATAAACTCTAAATTTTATACAGTGTAGAGGTGGCCTTGACTCAATACAGGGTGAGGAAAAATTATTGATGATTTTTTATTTTTCAGTGTAGTGCTCGAATGAACAAATGAATAAATACAGAAAGTTTCGTAGGAATCGGATCACGTTTCGTGCTGATATGAAGTCATAGTTGAGTTTTAGAAGCAAGGTAATCGCCTGGTATGTATTTCGAAAACATTAAAAATTCCAATTCAAACTGCTTACGATGGTATAAAACGGTACAATGAGCATGAACATTAGGAAAACCGTCCGGGGAAGAGGCAGAAAAAGAACTGCGAGGACCACACGGAACTGAATATTACTTCATCATAGGAAGAATCAATAATCGGTCAGCCTGAAAAATGGTGAAATCACTACGCTTGGATTTAGGGTAGCGTGCTTTCAGATTTTCTAAGAATCAATGTAGGAACGCAACCCTTAGTCCCTGCATAGTGATTTCGGCATTGTTCATACTGACCGTCTAGAATAGTGAGTTTTCCTATGATGAAGTAATATTAGGTTCCGTGTGGTCCTCGTAGTTCTCTTTCTGCCTCTTCCCGGACGGTCCTCCAAAATTCCATGCTCCTTGAACATAAACGAAAAAATGAAAACCAATCGGTACCGGAAATCGAAGTATTTATTGAAAAAAATAGGCAATGGACGCCATCACACGGTTTTGTTTACTGATCAGCAAATTTCCACCGTCGAGCAATACCATAATCACCAAAATGATCACCAACTTTTGCCAAAAGGTTCTTCTAACCATATGAATGCTAGATCCCATCATTCAGCTTCAGTGATGGTTTGGGCAGGAATTACGACTTCCAGTAAAACTGCCTTAATATTCATCGAAAGTGGCGTTAAAATCAACCACTTTACCAAAAGTTTCTGACGGATACTGTTGCACCTTGGACGTCTGTAAATTTCGGTCAAACGCATTGGCACTTTCAACAAGATTGGGCACCGTCACATGGAGTGAAAAAAACTTTTAAGCTCTGTAGCAGACTGCAGTCCGAAAACCGCGAACCGAAGACCTTTGATAGCCAGATGCATGTCGTTGAAGTAGAGTAGAAAAAATATCGGGCTTAAGTGGCTTCCCTGAGGTATACCTGTTTTAGCGAATAAATTAATCGGACCTGCAGTCTCCGATGACAACGATTATTTCACGGCCAGTGGTAAACGAACAGCTATCACAGAACTCATCACAATTTATAATATTAACTTGAATGATGTATGACGCTCCATTTATGTGCATTGAAAATGACATTATATTTTCACTACTTCCATACCCGACTTGCTTTGCTTTAACTGTATGGCATATTTCAGGTTAGCGTTAGGCTCTAGTCAACAAATTGTCATTCAATTTTACAGACGAAAACAAATCTTCCTCAAGAAGAGAGTAACAGTCTTCTAAAAAAAACGACAACCACCGTAATCACCATTCCTTTCCATTGCAGAAACAACAAGAACTCAACAAAAACAAAGAAATCATCGTGCTGGACCACAAACGATCGAACGCAATCAACATTGCCATGACCAAGCTGCCACCGCCGCGGGCAATCAAAGCAGCAATATCGAAGATGGATTCCACGGTAGTAACTCGAGAGGGCATTGAGAAGCTGCTGAATATGCTGCCGAGTGACGAGGAACGATGCAAAATCCAGGAAGCACAGATGCTCAATCCGGAGCTTCCTCTTGGCACGGCTGAACAGTTCCTGCTAACGCTGTCCTCAATCTCGGAACTCGGTGCCCGACTAAAACTCTGGGCCTTCAAGCTGGACTTTGAGAACATCGAGAAGGAAATCGCCGAGCCACTCATGGATCTCAAACAGGGCGTTGAAATGCTGAAGTCAAATCTCACTTTCAAGTGCATCCTATCAACGCTCCTCAAGATCGGTATCTTCTTGAATGGAGCTCCGGTGAAAGGTTTCCAAATCGATTACCTTGCAAAGGTACCTGAAGTGAAGGATACTGTTCACAAGCACTCTCTACTACATCACTTGTGTCACATGGTTATGGAGACGCAAGCCAACACAACTGATCTGTACTCGGAAATCGGTCCAATAACCCGAGCATCGAAAGCGGACTTTGGAGAGCTGGCACATAACGTCACCTATCTAGAAACGGAGTGCAAAGCTTCGTGGGATCGGTTAAAGCTGATAAGCAAGCACGATACCGCACCCCATTTAAAGCAGAAGTTGATCGATTTCCTTGCGGATTGTGCCGAAAGAATCATCATTCTGAGTATCGTCCACAGACGGGTGCTCAATAGGTTTGTTTGAATTTCGTCTGTTGTTTCGATAGAGTAGATGATTAAAATTATTTCGTTTTTTTTTCTAGGTATCGCAAGTTCCTTCAATGGTTGGGAGTTCCTCAGCACAGGATCGCCGAGTCCCGACCAAATGAATTCTGCCGAATTGTATCGGAGTTTGCGTTGGAATATCGTACTACTCGGGAACGTGTTCAGCAGCAGATTGAAAAGAAGGCCAACCACCGAGAGAGAAACAAGACTAGAGGCAAGCTGATTGTCGACGTAGGCAAATTCAAGGGTACTCAAGGTAGTCAAGGTACTCAGGAGGATCGAGCGGATGTGGAACTGAGGTTTGTTGAAACTTTTATTGGATTTGAAAATATCGCTAGCTAACTACGATTATTGTTATAGGACCCTTCTAGGAACGCCTACCAAGGGACCCGGTGGCGGTGAGGTTGAAATGAGTGGAACTCTAACATGGCGACGAAGGCGAGGCGACGCTACGGCCTCACCTGTAACGTTGATGAACTCCAGTCCTAACAACACCCTGAACAGTAGCTTCATCGGTGGTCATCACAACCGAGATGAAAGCTTCACCGATGGGGACGATGAGATTCTTGAATCACTGGTCAAGACTGCCACGAAGGCAGCTACACCGAGACCCACGCAGCGGGAACGGAAACGAACCCGACAGGCGGATCGAAAGTCGTGTAAGTAGAGACTCCTCTGTTTGCTGGAGCTAACTTGTACAGAACTAGCAGTGCTAGCTTTCCCACTGTGGCTTTCGCCTGCTTCTATGGTGGTGGATAGCTTAGTAAATGCAATAACTTTTCTGTTGTGTTTCCCTTGTTTTCGACTGTAATCTTCAGTTAAGCGATCAAGAACGCGTGAAGGGTTCACGGTGGAACGCAGCGGGCATTCGCCAGTTTAGTTCGGACAACCGGATTGATAGACTAATCCACTCATCCCACCCCAAAAACTGTACAATTTAGATGACAATACCGGTGAATAGAGATGTGCTAGTTTTTCAACTTCTTCTTTATGTTTGTTAAAGTTAAAGCAACATTGCAATTGAGTGCCTGTGACTAACTCATGCATGAAATTGATGGTTCTCCCTAAGAAAATTACTAAATCCTATCCACATAGTAACTGCTTATCATTTGATCAAAGTCATCGAAAATTAGAGAACTATGTAATGGTAGTTTTCATTGGTGAAAGTCAATTTTTTGCGCAAATAATTTAAACCAATCCTATTTCACTATGATCAATTAGTGTCCTCCTAAATGAAAACACCTATTTATTATGAAGCCAGTTTTAATATTGAATATTTAACGTACCTACCGACAATCCGTCCAGCATTCAGTGCATAGCGGTTTCATATCTAACATAAGCTCGTACGAATCTCAACTAAGTTCAAAGAAAAGCACCGACAACCCATACCTAACACCTCCAGCTCTTATTACCGCACTAACAAGAACTCATCCGCCCTCGTAAAAAGCATGAAATTCAATTGAATCCAGCTGTGAAAGTCGGAAAGAAAGAGAGTCCCCGTGTGAATATGTGTCATCCATGCAAAACTAAATTACGAAGCAACTTCCTTCTCTTATAACTGGCCTCCTTGGGGGTTGGCACCAAGCACCTATGAATACCCGAACTGACTTTCTTCCTGCATAGTGGAAATGACTCTGCCCGGTTTCCTGACTTTGTATCCCTCAGACCCCCCCCCCCCCCCCTTCCAACCCATATCCATCAGCATGTGACCATCCCGTTTTTGTGCTCTAGATGGATTTTCTTCTTCAACTTGAACTGAGCTGGAGAGTGCATGAGTTTTCCTTCTCCATGCACGACGGTTGGATGAGAGAACAAAAAAAAAACGAAGCAAATTCAATTCTCACTCAACCATTTCATCTGTCTTATTATTTTTCTTTCTCGTTTTATTTTTCTACTGCTCTTCTTGAAAATAGTAAGGCGAACACTGAAGAACGGATTATCGGAGGAGGAAAAGCAACATGTGGCCTCGTTGATAAAAGGATACTAAGCTAACGGGACCGGGTCGGACGACCAGTTTCCAGCTCACGGCATTAAGATAAAGCAGAATTCCTTCGTTCCGTGAAGTATGTTGATGACAAGTTGAAAGAAAACAGCTTTAGTGGAGAATGAATAAGACACTCTTGGAAATGTGATAGAATGCTTGAGCTAGGCGAAGCGTAAAAAGGAACACAACAGAAATTAGAGACGCAACAAATAAATGTTGCTGACAAGCGAATATAACTTTCAGACAGGTTTTTTTTTGCCGGCAACAAAATGGAAGTTTTTCATCGAAAAGACTAGTCTTCACTTATTTGGCACTGCAACGCTATAAAAGTCGAGATGAAAAAAAAAACGGTTTTTCATCTAGACAAATATATCCGACTTGTTATGGCGTATCTGAAAGAGAGATTTAAGAATACTATGAATTTGATTTTAAAATTAACGAACACTTAGGTAAACTATAGAGATGATCCACTCAAATCAAATTGGATTAATAATTTTAACTGCAACGAAAGCATTGAGAAAAATATTTTCCAAATGTAACTAAATGAACTTTTTTCAAGAAATATCCAATGGAACAGAAATGTAACATTTCAAATGTATGATAAAAACATAAATTATTGAAATACATCAAAGATTTACGAAATTTAAACGTACTCATTTATAATTAAGTTTGTATGTGGTGTTTGAATATCCGAACTTCTGTTTATTTCTTTTTTAATTATTTAAAACATCAGCATCCACTAGCAGCCAAGCACGAGTTATTTTATCATTGTAATACAATACAATGATTGTATTGCAACTTATGTTTAAAATTTCATCAAATTTTATTTTGTTGACTCATCGTATGGTGCAAGAGTATATTTTTTTTAACTAGTTCATTTATTTGGGAGGCTCAATTGCGTTAGTTTTGCGGAGCCAATAATTCATATTTTTGATAATAGCGTGCATTGATACAACGATTAGTGGGACTTGGACCTGTTACGCGCGGTTCACCCGACATTAAACTGGGTGTCATTTTTTGGGGATGGAATGGCCACAGGAACAAGGAAATGGGATTCTATAGTCTCATCAGATAGTTGTCGCTAGCACTACAACTTTGTGCAACATGATCAGGGCTTCATTTTACCATGTGTTCGGCCGGTTGTGGTGACCATTGGACACCGATGAGACTCCTCAAGATATCGGAACAAAACAAACACAAACAAATAAATAAAGAAAAAAATACAAGCAGATTCAACTCTTATACTAGACATTTGAAGAAACACATAAATATATGCATATAACACAGATCGCGAGACCCCATCACATCTCCTAGGGGGCATCCATTAAGTACGTTACGCGATTTTTTAACAAAATTGACCCCCCTCCCCCCCTATGTCACGCTTTGTCACAAATTTACAAACCCCCTATGAGAAAATACGTGAAGCCCCACCCCCTTCCCCTTTCGAAGCAAAACATTTTTTTTTTTTTTCATTTTGGGATTCAACTTTCAAATATGCTCATAGTTTTCAAAAATAAAATATTTTCACAAAAAAGGAGAAAACCTCTCACTCCAGAATTATTCCTCTTCGATCCACGGCAACTTCAGATCGTCTTCAAATGCTACGATCGGATGTGTTTCAACAACCTCCGGCTCGCCGACCGATGCTTCTTTCATATCCACTTCATTCTCATCCATCCATTCAAACTTGTCAGATCCACTTGGAAGTACCAGCACTTCTTGCTGACGTTTTGCAGAAATCCGCTTCGGAAGGACCTTCTTTTCGGCTTGAGTTATTTTGTGCACTTTCTTGTGTTTTTTCAACATAACCTGGGATGCAAAATAAAGTCCGCAAAAGACAGATACTCTGTCTTTCAATGAACTTTTAAGCGATGGACAATAAAGATCATATGGAAGAAGCTTGAAACCAGACATCGCTTTAGGCGAAATTTTGCATGAATCGATTGAGTTCAGTACAAATACCGATGGCAAGCATTGAATTTGATCTCTGGTAGCACCTTTCAGTCCCTCAGATGATTGTACTTACGGAATTGGTGGTGGCAAAAATCTTCTCTGCAACACCGTAGACAAAGAGCTTCTCAGGAGCTTCTTGGTGTACAGCACGTCCTGGAAACAAATTGAACTAATTATAGGAACATAATTTGTTTACCTGTTGTCACATTTCACTATTTGTAAACAATATTGGCTTGTTCTAAGATGCATGCCGAACCAAGATTAATCACGGAGCTCGAGAGATTCAGGATATACTTCGGAAGAATCTGAATAAACATACTCAGCCACTGTAGGAAAACCATCAACGGTCAGATCACTCCACACTTCAGCCAATGTTGTTCCAGCAAACATGAAGTTCTTTTTTTCCAGGTCCTCGTCTATAGTGCAAAGTTGTGAATCCAAGTGCGATCCATAATGATCGTGAGGTATGATCAGACCAGCTAACTCTTTGCTAAGCGGTGCCATTATCCTTTCCACGCGATTTAAAGCTGAAGAGCTAGAGGAGAAGTCCCGAGAGCATTCGTAGCGATGAAAATTGCATCCAAATTGTGTTCCAAAAAGTAATGAACAGCTACCTGTATAACTTTTCGGTATCGCGGATTTTCATCCGAACCACCATCGACTATGATGATGACTATAGGCTTTACTAGACCATCCTTTTTCATAATCGAATCGAATTCCTCCAATACTAACAGACGCTTGAAGTCAGCAGCATGAGAGTAAGCAGTTGGCGAGGAGTGCTTTCCCGACCGAATGGCAATATAAGTGGGACCTGAGTAGCCAACCGCTTCTGGTTGCCCTAATCCGTTGTGTTTCACCTCTATACCAGCTGTAACAGATGGGATCAGCTTATGGCGTGAAGCCACAACCCAATCATGATCCGGAAGAGTAACCTTGTATTCGACGTGCATAAGCATAGGAGCTTGTTTGTTGGCTGCTGTCAATCTGATCACGACTCTGGTTTTATCATCCTCGCTGAGAAAAGCAAATTCATCTGGTCCAACTAAATAATGACGCCATCTGTTCAAGAGATCTGATGGTGGCGGTACAAAATCGACCATCTTGATGGTCAATATGCTTTGCATTACTCGCACAAAGCAATTTTACTGGTACCGTTTTGACGAGCCTTTTTCCCTCTGTTGTAGTAAATCGCCGACGTAGTAATTTAAGGTACGTTGCATATCTAGTAAGACGAAATCCTTGTTCATGTAGTGCCAATGTGAGCTCATCCAGTGTTTTGATGCTTCTGACGATTTCGAACTGTCGTTTTTCTTGAGCAGCTGAACCGTGCAATGCAATGTCACAAATTGATTTCAGTAGATCTGATTGTTGTTCCTCCAGACGTGGCGGACCACTAGTGGTCCTTGTACTGAGAAAGTTTGCTGTAATTGTGCAAAAAATTATTGTTTGATTTTGCTACATGGTTATTTTAATTGCTAAACACCGTGTCCGATATATTCTCATACAAAATAAAACTCTATTTATTTCAAATCGATAATCCAGATTTTATTAATAACTTTACCCATTATATTGCAATATAATACTGATCAACTACAGCATATGTTTTGGAATAACACCGCCTTTAACCTTCTTGACCAGCTCCAGACGTTTTTCGAAACCGTCACAGGCGGCACGCACGACTTCCATCGGCATTTCGTCCCAAATTCGTTTGATTACGGTTTGGAATTGGTTCATATTAGACGCCCTGTGGTCATTTACCTTCGCCAGCATGTATGACCATACGAAATAATCCAAGGGATTCAGATCTGGTGAACTGGGAGGCCACTCATTCTTGTCCAAAAAGTCGGTCAAATTTTCTCGGCACCAGCCCTGAACGAGATTTGCAGTATGCGATGGCGCTCGGTCCTGCTGAAACACATAGTGATCATCTCCAAACACCTCTTGTACATATGGCTTGACAACTTTCTCCAAAACTTCCGTTTTATAATGTACGGCATTCACTTTAACGCCTTTTTCGATGAAAACCAGTGGTAATTTGCCTCGCTTGCAAATTCCTCCCCAAACCATCACTGACGCAGCACTTTGGAACCGTGGAATATTCCTATCACTCTCTGGAACAGTTCTCGAAGAGAGAGCCCACAATCTGTCGTTCTGGACATTGTGGGATTGTTGCAAGACGAATAACTTTTCGTCGGAAAAGATAAATTCTTCCCCACCGTGCCGCGACAAAAGCAGACTTGCTCTTTCGAGTCGTTTCTGCTTGGAAGGTTCCGAAACTCCGTGAACCTTACGTTTCTTGAAAGCTTGGAATCCGAGGTCATTTTGCAGTATATTGTGCATTGACGATCTCGAAACATTCAGATCTGCGGCCATTTTACGTACAGAGCGCTGTGATTTTCGTCTAATCCGTTCCCTGACCACTTTAACAACTCGTGCAGTCCGCACCGTACGAGTACGACCGGATCTCTTCCGGTCATCCAACGAGCAGGTGTCACGGTACCTTCGGATGGTTCGGTACACAAAATCCCGCTTTACCCCGAGGTTTTTCAAATTTTTAAAAAAAGCGCCCGGGCGCTCACCTTTCAAAAACTTTTTTATCACCACAGCACGAAACTCCTTCATCGCTGGTAAAAGATAAACACCGAATGAAAACAATCGGACATAACCTAGAAGCGTTTGTATAAACATAGTGCAAAACTACACCAACACATACGTGAAGCATGTTGAGTAGTTGCACGGCACCCATGCAAGGAAAAAGTGTATGAGAATATATTGGACACGGTGTATACCTGCTTCTGAGATTGCTTCAATCATTTTCTGCTTCGAAGACTTAACCTGATCCCTACGGTTTTGCTTCCTCTCCTTTTCAGAAATTTTTTTGTCTTCAAATCTTTCTCCAGTCTCAATGTTTTATTTGATAATTTACGAAGCTCTTGGCATTTTTCGTTTATCATTAAACCCGCTGAATCACGCTCTTTGAGTCGCAAAACTCCCTAAATTAATAAAGGTACATTTTTGACAATTTAATGTTAAGTTTTATTTGAAGTATGGCTCACATTAATGAATTTTATGGATCATTTCCAATTTTTATGGCGTTTTACCTAAAGTCTTGTGGGTCTTAAACGCGTTTTTTTCTGGGATGCTTGTCGTTATGTTATAGTTTCATATTTGTTCTTTTCAACCTTTGATCTACTGTTGTGGTTTCCAACAATTGTGTGGTGGTGAAAATGTATTACTTTCCTGTGGTTTCCGGTTGGTTCTAGTAGTGAGATAGCGAGATTGTCTTGAGGGATGTAAGTCGAGTGGATGGTTGGGGCGGGGGTAATGTTGCTGGTGTATTACGGGAGCAAGGGGGAAGAAAAAAAACTACAAGGGACAGCCCAATGAGGTTGTACGCAAAGTTGACGAAGGACTACGTAGCAATGTGTAATGAATGTTAAAATCATTTGTTTCAATATTTCGTGACGGTCGCCATTTGTAAAATTTCTATTTGACATGCTACTCTTGGCATAAGCTTGCTTTATTTTTGCGCTTCGGAATAATACAGAGACCGTTTAAATCTTTGAGCCGTGCTTGATATTGTACACAAGATTGAAGGTATACGGAGATGGGAAAGCTGAAACTATTTAAGCCACCGCTGGCATCCAATCGATAAGAATTTGGAACGGTATGTTAGATATATTCCAATTCAAACAAACTTTTTAGCTGGGAAAATCAAATTGGTCGTCCTTAATAGGACGGATTTTAAATAGTCCATGTTTGATCGATCTTCTTTGGATCTGTCGTATGGCCCATTCAGATCTTTACTAATACTGTGCGACTATCATTAGCCAGAAATACTAGCGTCATATTTGCAACAGTTGTAAGAAGGTAATTGAAATCAATTATCTGCTAATTACAAGTAACTCGTGGTTGCGCTAACTGGCAGGCTACAAATCCACCTCTGGCTTGGTTAATCGACTGCAGAACCAATGGCTGCCTAGCAACGGTTGCCTAGCCAAAGGCGATAGAGCCATCAGCTACCTGACCCATGGTTGCTCGCCAGAGCACCCTCCAAGGTACTTGTCACCAACAGCTGCTAATTCAATATTGACTTATTGACGCTCTGAACAGCTCCAAGGCTGCCGAGCGAATGAAGCATTTTTACATCGTACACCGCTGTATATGAGATCTCCCTTACTTACATTTGACGTCTGTGATAGGAATATACTTGGCATTTATTAAATTTACTCTGCAAAACAAAATTACAAGATATCACCTACATTTCCGTCATTTTCAATAGTTTTATATTGAAAATCAATAGTTATCAATATTGCAATCGACGCGTACAAATATGTCCGATCGATTGGGGCAAATATTTTTTATATGTTTGGAGAAACTATTGAAATATTAACACTCAAAACCATGTTGGACCACTTTTCGTGACGGTCGCAATAGGTTTTTTGTTAAACGTAGTCCTACGTCAAAAACGTTCTTGTTTTTTAAATGAAAGACCACCATCATATTTTTGTGAGTGGCCCCAACAGCACCTTTACTGTTGGTTTTAATAGCTTGAAAGCGGATTTATGAACTATTGGGAAAAACCGGTCTAAATCGGGAATCGGTCAAATGTATAAATAACTTACTAGAAGTCGCGCGTATTCTGCGTATCGTTTACCAAAACGAGCCATACTGCCAAACAAACCCTTTCTTTCAACATGACAGTGATTTCTTGGGAAAATGCAGAGGAGTTCTAGACTTACAGTGAAGCGAATATCGCGTTAAGACATTCCTATCCTTTGCTTATTTGACCTGCATGCTTGGATGCTTGGTCTTGGATGAACAGCTTTTACGCATTGAGAATGTATGTTACTCCCAAGAAGTATCTGTTGGTTCCTTCGTAATAACAGCTGATGATCTGGCAATAACAGAGTAGCAATCGCGGGCGGCCATTCATGGTCTTACTCATACTCATGAAATGATACGAGATTTTTGCACTCGCTATCCGCAACTTTTAAGCTGTCCAATTAACGTGTGTGCAGAAGTAAAGATTGGACTCGGAAAAAATGCGACACTTTGTTTTGGGTGTAATTTTTTATTGCGTGAGTAAAAATTAATGAAATTTTGATTAATACTAATTTAGAGTATTATGTTTATGTGTGCAAAATTTTATCGCAATCTGTCAAGTAGTTTTTAAGAGGCATTCAAAACAAGAAGAGCTGCGCCAGAAAATCTTGGGCGCGGTGATCGATAATCCTGGTCAGTCGCACAGATGGATCGGCAAAAGGCTTGGAATCCACCATTCTACCGTGTCCCGCGTTGTGAAGATGTTCCAAGAGACGAAGACCATCGAGCGGCGCGCTGGATGCGGCCGAAAACCGAAAACAGAATACCCAGAGAAGGCGCGGAAGATAAGGCAGTACTTTAAGAATAACCCGAGCCTTTCCACCCGAGACGTGGCCAAAAAGCTCAATTCGTCGAAGTGGTTCGTCCAGCAGACCATGAAGCGGGCTGGGCTACGTGTTTTTAAGGTCAGGAAGGCGCCAAACCGGACCGACAAGCAAAACATGGTGGCCAAATTGCGTGCGCGGAAGCTGTATCGTGAGTGGCTGGTCAAGCCAGGCTGTCTCGTCATGGACGACGAGACATATATCAAGGCGGACACCAAACAAATCCCCGGCCTCGAGTTTTTTGTCGGTACGTCCCGCATGGAGGTTCCGGAAAAGTTCCGGAAGAGAAAGATAGACAAATTCGCGAAGAAGTACCTGTTGTGGCAGGCGATCTGCGAGTGCGGACGGTACAGCAAGCTGTTCGTTACAACCGGCACCATAAACGGGCAGATTTATCGAGAGGAATGCTTGCAGAAGCGCTTGCTGCCCTTCCTCCACTCTCACCGTGGTCCCACGCTGTTCTGGCCGGATCTCGCTTCGTGCCATTACGCCAAGCCTGTAATGGATTGATACGAAGCGAAGGGCGTTAATGTGGTCCCGAAGGAGGCGAACCCGCCAAATACACCAGAACTTCGTCCGATCGAAAAGTTTTGGGCGATAATGAAGAAGAGGTTGAAGAAAAGCGGAAAAACATTCAAAACCGGTGAAGCTTTGAAGAAAAACTGAGAGAAATTGTGTGAGGAAGATGGACAAAGCCTCGCCCAAGATCTCATGAGCAGTGTTAAGAGAAATGTACAAGCATTCAGCTTGGGGGAGGAAATTCAATAACTTAATTATGCCAAAACATAGCTAATATATAGTTTTTTAATCCCTGAAAATTTCATCCGATTTAAAATGAATTTTTGGTGATCATTTTTGTGTGTCTCATTTTTTCCGAGTCCAGTCTTTAATCTGCAGTAAGTAATCCCCAGATGCATCTGGGGTAGCTTGGTAAAAGAATATGCGCCCGATCGTATACTACCGTTCAAATGCCCTCCGCTCTTTGTATCTTTCAATTTCACAGCCTGCCGTTACGCTAAACGGAACTATCAATACTTTGTCTTCAATTCTCTTCGGTCTAGCAATAAATTACTGTCCACTTCTAGAGCCTCTCATGTTGATGGGAGATTATCTGCTTCTGGCTTATTTTCTTAATTATTATGTTGATATACCATTAGGGGGGATTTCATTTAGGCGTGCTGGGGGGGGTCAGTATTTTCAACACTTTATCGCCTTTCCTCTCCGCGGTGTTTAGGGGTGGGGGTATGGGGTTTTGGTAAAACAGACGTTGTATGCTAAAATTCAACCCAAGGTTTGAGATAGTCTCTCGTTAGAATTTCGTTAGAACCACTTCAAAAAAAAAGCTACTGGTAGTATGTGAGCACAACCAAACACACATTATTTTGCCAGTCAAGGTGACGGATTCGTTATTGCCTTGACCTACCCCGCATTGAGGATGTGTGGCAAAGGATTGTGTGCTTGCTTCGAAGCACTGCTTAACAAATGCCCTACGCTGAATTCCAAAACTACTTCTACTCAATTTTCACAACCTGTCATTCTCTAACGAGCTATCAATAATTTCTATTCACATCTTTGTACCAACAAAAAAATACTTTCCACTCCTGGAGCCTCATGGTGATGAGAAATAATTTCCTTCCTAAACAACATCATCATTAGTACATACCATTTCACCTTCACGGCACGTCAAATCGCTTTCACTTTCGTTGTGGATTTGGTCGCTGTGGTCAGAATTTTGTTCAGTTACTTCAACAAGAAGAGCTTTGGTATCGTCGGAAAATGGCATATTTCTTTTTGGTGGGAAGTGCTCGAAGACTGGAAATGAGTGGGTCAGATGATTCAAAAGATTTGTGTTCGTTGCGGTTCTGGAGAATTTCCGAGTATGATCTATCTATAACGCTTGATATCTTTGTTCCGACTCTCCTGGGCATCGTCGGACAATTGTCCGATCGGAACAAGAAACGATGAGATAATTTGTTACAGGCAGGTAATATTATGGATACTTTTCAATCAAAATTTAACAATACTCTTCAAACTTGATAGCGTCAATCTCTTATCCCAAAGCAAGTGCTCCCAGAATTGATTTGAACCTGTATAATAAATTACTGTCTAGTCCTGTAATTGACGCTGACGTTTCCGAATTCTGGAAGAATCGAAGTGCACTATTTCTGTATTAGACGTTCCAGCTCCACCAGAACGAGGCTTGTCTACAATTGGCCCCATTTCAATCCGAAATCGTTCTTGTATACTCTTTTTTCCTTGCACCATCTTTGCGTTATCGTCTCCACTAGCTCGCCATTTTTTCACTACCAAGCGATAAGACAAATGAATAAAATATTCATAAAATCTTATCCACACGTGTAGTGTAGATAAACCAAGTTTAAAAACATCTTTATTCACTGTCCGTTTTCTGATCATATCAAGACCGTTCATTTAGAAGGGCGTTGCTCTGCAAATATAATATCTCTGCGCAGATTTGGTCGATGTTACCGAATTGCAGAATTTCCGTCTACCATAGTCATATGTATTTCATATAAAATGGCTGCATTTCGACCGTTGTAAGAAATGCGCGGTGGTTGTAACTCCTCAATTTAGCGGTCGACATAATCTTTTTCCTGAATCGATATTTCCGAAGTTCTGGATCCATCATCAGAACTAAATTGCTGCTTATACTCGGAATGGCCCGGTCTGCCATCGAATCCTCATTTGACTTTCATTGTAACGTTGAGTTACTCGGTATGAGAAAAACTGCCTAGTTTATCTTGATTTGCAATAATAGATTCTGAAGCTTCACTTCAATCGATGTCTTTGAACTTTGCAGAAACTTGGATACAAGTCAGCATTTCTTGCTTCAGAAGCTTTTCTGAATTTGTTGTTCTGTGATTTAGTCATGTTTACGTCTAAAATCATAGCAAGTACTTCATCTGCCGAGTACGGAACAATTTTGGGCCGTTCTGCTTCCTTGAGAACAGAAACTATTTTTTTCGCTCGAGAAGGAGTAGTGCACGTTGCTTCTCGAACCACCGAAGCTTCATATTTTCTGTTACAACCACGAAGACTCACATGAGCAGCGTAACACAGCTTACTTGTTTCATAACTTTCCAGCATCTCAGAAACTTTTTGCCTTTTGACGCTTTCTGAACAATCGTCAAATGGTTTTGACCGCCGACCACGCTTATTCCCTTTGGATGTAGATGGTAATTTTTAAAGAAGCTCATCAGGCAGTTGAAACGGCTGATCAAAATATTCAGCATGCTCATCGAACACACGCGTCAACATTCGATTATGTCTCAAACAAAGTTTTTCATAATATTTGCAAAGATGAATCACAATTTTGGAGAATTCTGATCGAATCTGGCATAAAATCGATTTTAATGTTATATAAATCTATAATTTTCTGAACAACAGCGTCGCATTCTTAGATTGACGTGCCTTCAGTCTCCTTCAAATCAGAAACATCGAGCGTGTCAAGATATTGTCTAGATATTCAAAAATATTGAAAAATTGGCATGATTTTTAGGAAAGCAGCACCTCACCAAGCCAAGCTGTGTTCTTACCCGAGGAAGAATAATAATTTTCGGACTCCATTTATAATTTTAGAATTCTTTGGATAAATTATCAATCGATCTTTTCACAACACTGATATCCAAAAGCACCGCCTACTACTCAAGCTAAAAAAAAGCAACCTGGTTAACTTTTGATCGATCTCTCATATACAAACATAAAATGTTGTCTACTCTGTGTCATTGTTGCTACTGTGACATGTGTTGTGTTAATGGGTGAGCATGTTATACGCAAAACAATATACGAGTGTATCATGGAAGATCAAGAAGCCCCAAGAGTGAACAGTAATGTTTGCTAGAATCAAAGATATCAAGAGTAAGTGTTGATAGTTCCGTCAGTGTACGGCAGGTGGTGAAAATTGAATTGAAGTATTAAAAATTGAGCGAAGGGCTTGGATATAGCAGTACTCGAACCTTCTTTTGCCTGTCATGGTGGCGGATTTGTTCGTGCCTTGACCTACCCCGCATTGCAACAATGCATCATATCTTGTCGACGTTTAGAGATAGCGAGTTGCTGTCTAGGACAATGTTACTTGTGTTAGTGTGCTCTACAACATTAGTCAAGACAACAATTTTTTTTGTACACGTTCTGAAAAATAAATTTTGGATCACCCTAATACCCGGATACATCATCACTCTAATAGTACGAAAAGATTTTTTACGACAATAAACTTCTCCAAAGATACTACCCATGTAAAATTGCACATTTTCACGCTATTAAATTAACGCGTGATTTAAACAGGCACCTTCTACTGTGCGTCGTATCCTGAAAGATAAACTTTAGATCAAGCTCTACAAGATCCAGAAGGTTCAAGACTTTTCGGTGAGGCAGAAACAATAACGGGTAAAAAGAGCGAAGGCGCTCGTGTTTATCGACGAGTAACTGTTCACCGTACAGCAGTTCGTTAATAAGCAGAAGGACGGAGTTTGGTTACCAGAAACATCACGAACCTATGCCGATGTGCTGACGGGAACAAAAAAAAACCAGCATCCGTGATGGTTTGGCCGGAATCAAAAGTGATGGCTGGACTCCACTGATGTTTGTCCCTGAAGGAGTAAATATCAACCAAAATACATATCAGGAACTATATAAGGCCTGTACTCGAAAAAAAATGCACCATTTTTATCCGTGTGTAACTTTTTTGTTCGTGGGTAAAAATTGATGAAAATCTGGGTATAACTAGTTTGGAGTAATATGTTTACATGTACAAAACAATCGGTTCAGTGGTTATTGAGATGTCATCGAAACAAGAAGAAAATCGCCGAAGAATTTTGCGCGCCGTCATGGAAAATTCGACTGCGACCATGAGATGGATCGGAAGACAACTGGGAATCATCCATACAACTGTGTCTCGGGTGGTAAAATCGTTTAAGGAGTCCCAGACTACCAAGCGGCGGGCTGAAAGTGGAAGAAAATCGAAGACAGCTGACCCTGTGAAGGCCCGGAAGGTGTTGGATTATTTCAAGTGTAATCCGATCCTTTGGATTCGCCACGTGGCTCTGAAGGCAAAGTGTTCCGCCTGGTTCATTCAGCAAACCATGAAACGAGCTGGGCTTCGTGTATTCAAGGTCCTCAAGGCACCGAACCGGCGTGATCAACAAAACACGGCGGCGAAATCCCGCGCAAGGAAGCTGTATCGAGAGTGGTAAACGAAACCGATGTGTGTGGTTATGGATGACGAAACCTACATCAAGGCAGACGCAAAGCAGATACCGGGGCTGGAGTTCTACTTGCTCTGACCGGCCATATGCCAATGCGGTAAACTGAGTAAACCGTACATCACAACGGGTACCATCAACAGCGAAATTTACAGCACCGAGTGCCTCCAGAAGCGTCTGTTGCCCTTCCTGCGGTCCCACGGAGGCGAGACATTATGGTCGGACCTGGCATCATGCCATAACGCGCGATCGACGTTGGATTGGTACAGAGACAATAACGTTGTTTTTGTACCAAAAACCGCCAACCCCCAAATTCACCAGAGATTCGTCCGGTGGAAAGCTTTTGGATCATAATGAAGGCCAGAGTTCGAAAATCGTCCAAGGTGCTTAAGAACGAGCTGGAGTTGAAGAAAGAATGGATGAAAGTGACCAAAAAGGTCGGCTCCACCATTGCACAAAATGTAATAAGGGTTCTTAAGGGAAAGGTGCGGGTTTTTCAGCGATGGAAAAGAAATTGATTAAAGTAATTATGTCCAAACATAATCCATATGTATAGTTCATTCCCTGAAAGTTTCAAGAAAATCTTACTTAAAATAAATTTTTGGCGAACACTTTTGTCTGGTGCATTTTTTTCGAGTACAGGCCTTAGTTCTACAGAACGTCCAGGGATTGGGTTTTCCAACAGGACTCGCCGCCTGCTCACAAAGCGAAGAAAACGCAATTCTGGATTGCGAAACATTTTTCAGGGTTAATTTCGAGCTCGGAGTGGCCGGAAGTGACCTGAACCTTATGGACTTCGCTGTCTGGAGTATATTGGAGGCCGAAGTCTAATCTAAGAAACATGAAGGTGTGGAAGTTCTGAAGAGACATCTACCGGCAGCCTGGGATTAAATACCACAAGAGAGCCTGCGGGCCTCGTACAATGTGTTCCTCGATCGTCTGCATCGAGTGGTTAACCTCAATTGCGAACATGTTGAACTTGACTTGTTAATGTTCAAAAATGGCAAATGAATTTGAAATAAAATGATTTTGTTTTGATCAATTTATCTATTTGTTTCAATGTAGCACTTCAATTGTCGGACCCTTTAGATAGAAAGACAATGTATGATGATTTACTAATTTTCCATCTCAAGGGCGATGCAAGACAATGTGGCTAAATACAAAAGCTACTCAGAGAATTTTCAAAGTTTGATTTACTGCTGTGAAATTTTTCATTTTTCTAAGATTGTGATCATGCTTTTGAGTTGATTTAAAATCCACTGGAGTACATTTAACATGCCAACCAGTATTTTAAGGTCGTTATAAGAATAACAACTAATCAATCCAAATGTTTAATCAATATTTAAATGAGGGTTGGTAAGGTAATTTTTTTAAGCTGGACTCGATATCAACAATTCATTTATTTGATTGCCACAATGATTTTATGTCCTGAATAAAAAGACAATAACAAGCATTCTCCGATTTTTGTGTTTGCATTTTTCAGATATAACTTGTCCGGATGTTTTTATCGTATTACTGTGCAAACATTGAAATATTTTAAAAGTTTTTAAATATGCTATTAAACTATGATTTTAATGCAGTTTATCTCAAATGCATATGTGGCAAATCTTAACTTATAAAGCTAATGTAGGCTTTACTGCATTTATTTTAACTAAAATATATACATTCAGAAGTTTATTCCGAGAGTCGAAGTGACGTTTGTCACTCGGTGAAGTGACAAAAGTCACCTGCAGTGACGTGACTCTTCTGGGTAAATCAGGTGACTTTTCTCACGTCACCAAGTGACAAACGTCACTTCGACTCTCGGAATAACCCTCTCAGATTGTATTTAGCTCTATTCAGATTGCAGCAATTTCCAGGTCAACTTCCGTAAGATCTCGAGTTTTCACTGTCCCTTCTAAAAATCAGTGCAAACAAACACTCGGACAACAAGCAACTGAAGCGTTCAATTGTTCACCACAGCCCACACCATGACATGCGGCAACTATTATCTCCCAGAGATGTCGAGCATCACACGAGCTGACACAAGTTTAATCACTGTCACCGAGGCGTGAAATGTGTCGCTCATATATAATTCATCAACCGCCAAGTGGGGAAGCATGTTTTTGTTTGCTCCAAAAGACAGCCCACGAGCTGGTGCCATAGAAATGAAAATCCACCAACAGTGGAGTTAATCGATATTCGCACTGCTTCCGTAGATTATAGTAACTGGGTTGTCCACAAGTTAGGGCTTTTGATGACAACAAAATTGAATGGTTCATCCTACTGTATGGCAGTGTAGCATTGTAACTTTCACTATTCGGTGCACAGCACACTCATTGAGTATGCATGACTGGAGTGCCGGTGATATACGAGAAGAGCATTGTTTCAGAATATATTATTTAACGGCAATTACACAGATTCGATCCGGATTACTCAGAGTAGCAGCTACAAACTTTATTTGCTAGCTTATGCAAACATTAATCCAATGGATGATTTCCATACTTTCTGTTTCGTTGAACACACTGCTGTTAATGATTCAAATAGCGGCAAAATTGCTTTGACACATTTTAGTTGCTTGCATCAGTTTTTTTTATTGCTAAATTCAAGTTTAACAACAATGATCCCCGACACATTCTACAATGTCTGAATGCTCCACTCTAAAAAACGCATTGGGACGAGGTCGGCATAGTTATGAATTTACCTAATATCGTCAGGGGTTAATGCATCCATTGAGTATTTATTCTTCATGAAGTGTTCCATAACGCTTTTGCCAAAAATGGCACTTTCAGATTTAATTCACATAATTCACACCCCCATCTACGATTATTATATATGTCATAATAAGCTAACCATTGAACTTGACTTCATGGTTGGGAGGAGATTGTTTGGCTGCTTTTTATTGACTCCAACAGCTCTTTTTCATTGCGTGACGAATCAAAATAAAAGGCTGAAAGTCATGTTAATACAGGATTAAAAAGTATTTTATGTAACAAGTTGCCAAAAATAAATTATTTCAGCTCGAGTCAAGTCTAGCCTACGTATATACAGTCAGTTCTAGAATAAATCCTGCACAGAAAAAAATAATGTATTTTAACAGCCGCGTAAAATTCCCCGTCGTTTAATTCCAAGTCAATGGAGACGTAAACAGCAAAACTGTTTGCAATCTTTCATGCGCCATACAACAATGTTTGACAGCATGCATACAACAGTCTGGATTCAGGCGTTATCTTGCTTTAATTTAAATGAAATATCCCATTATTTTCTGCCATATCTAGCATTCCCTTTATATGCATTAGATATCGCAGAAAATTCAATGTTTCTTTTTATGTGTGTGAGTGCATAATTTTTCGGCTCAATTTTAGTTTCATAAATGTGAAACAAATATTATATAATACGCAGTAGGCTTGCTGCGCATCGCTAAGTAATTTGAGTAGACGCCAATTCAAAGTACGTCTAATTATAGGCATTGATCATAAAATAAACAAATTGCGTTAAGTATGCATACGAGAACCGTGTATTCTCAGAAGGACTCAGGAGTTCTAAGTCTACGGGAAACTTTAAACGCGGCGTACTTTTTAGGAGCTTTCCTGCGAAATGACGTTCCTGGAACTGACCGAGCTTGAGCTTGAGGCGCATTGTCTAAGATCAGATTAGAAAGGAAGTTTTATTCCTCCAGCGGTGGAAGCCCTTCTATCGCCATTACGGCTTCACCTATTGCTGTACTGAACTTTGTCCAATCAATATTCCGGGTTAGATAGTAGACGTTGAAAGATAGAAATTTTTATGGGTAAGTGATCACTAACATGGGGAACCTGTATCACATTCGATGTGTAATCGAACGATAATGAATTGGAACAATGTGAAAGGTCTAATCTACTGCCAAATGAGGATGGACCAGCAAAACCTGTATCTTCTGCATTCTTTAGAACTGTCGTATTAAAGTTGTAACAGAGGTCATATATCAAGGAAAACCGGTTGTCATCGTACAGTTCTCCCCAGCCTGTACTGTGAGAGTTAAAATCTGCCATGATCAACCGTGGAGCAGAAAGGACCGAACAAATATTTGAGAGTTGTTTTCGGTTAATTGAAGCTCTAGGAGGAACCCAGTAAACACAAGATCGCATATGATAGCGAATATGAGTACAAAGTGGAGGCAATATGCGTACAATTTCTTGTGTATTATTCGTTGCAATTCCTTTTTAATGGTGTCGGCTCGCATGGCCCACAACCAACCCCACTATCTCGCAGGAAGACCATCGTAATGCTGCTGTTTAACAGTCCCAAGCACCACCAGGACTTTCGGCTTTTGTATTTAGAGTCCTGGGCGCACTAGCAAGACGGTGACTCAGCCGCTCCTAACATGGACTGACAGACATGGAGAACAGACGCTCAAATGGGTGAAGGCTTGGACTTTTACCCTTATTTTTAAAAAGCGGGGTGGCTCGCTTTTGTCAGGGCTGCTTTCGGATATTTGTGGGTTTTTGGAAGAAACTCAACAGAGTCCAACAACTGCTCAGTCCCCCCACATCCTAAACAGTCCCCGCCGCTCGTCCGGGGCTATTTATTCGTGTATTCAGTAGCTGTCCATCATATCTGATGGAACCCCACTATCCACGACCCGTGGACCCGCCGGGTTGCTTGCAGCTCAGCCCCGTAGAATCTTCACCTACTTTACGGTCTTCCCGGATGCGTACAATTTACAAAGAGCTAAATGGACGCATATACGTATATCACCTCCACGTTGTACTCATATGCGCAATCATATGCGATTCGGTGTTTACTGGGAATGTACATAGATGCAATACAAAGACTTTTACTATTAATAATTAACTGACATTTGCCAACTTCAATACCTCAAGTTTCGTAAACATTCATAAACCAAGTAGACTCATTTCTGAAAATCTCAGACCCCCCAACTCACCCTTTGTAGACTTTTCTCCATACATTTTGTATGGAGCGTAGACTTTGGTTAGACTACCCCCCACCAGAAAAGTCTACGTGTTTCATGAAAAGTCACAAAGAGTAGTACTTTTTGATCCCCAAAATACTGCTTCTCCACTTGAATCCTTCAAGACGAATAATATTGAAATCACGAAACGGAACATCGATTTCGGAAGAGAGCCATAAAAGGAGCTAATCAGGCAGCTCAGGTCAGGTCATGGCAGCTTCAGGCAGTACCTGCATAAGTACAGGCACGCCATGTCCTTCGCGTGTCCCAGGTACGTGGATGCAGAGTTCTTCGCATATCCTCGTTTGAACAGCGTGAGAAACGGCATGATGACCGGGAGCGGTCGGGGCCAGTCTGCTGAGGGGTGTCAATGGTATCTCCTTTGTTACCCAACTATAACGTAACATTCTATATAGCTATGTACGATCGGCATTGTCGTACGCCGCCTTTAAATCGTTGAACCGGTGATTCGTTGGGACCTGGTATTCATGGCATTTTAGGAGTATTTGCCGTACTATGAAGATCTGCTCCGTTGTCGAACGCTCGTTGGTAAAACTGGTAACTTCCCACGAATTCATTTACTGTTGGTGAGAGACGTCGGAACGTGATCTGGGATAGCACTTTGTAGGCAGCATTTAGGATTGCCATGGCTCGATTTATTGTAGATGGGGTATACAACCCTTTGCATTCACTCCTCCGGAGCTGTCCGATTTCACATAATCGGACAAACAGCCGATGCAGACAGATGGACAGCTTTTCCGGGCCCATCTTGGTGACTTCAGCTTCGATACTATCCTTGCCAGCCGCCTTTTTTAAGCTGTTGGATAGCATTTTTAACTTCGTCCAGCGTAAGAGCGGACGCGTTTGCATCGTCCGCCGTGCTGACGTAGTCATTTCTTCCGCTGTTTTGGTCTTCTAAGCTTGTGTCTGCACTATTCAAGTGTGCGTCGACGTGCTGTTTCCACTTATAAATCACCTCACTTCTGCGTTTCTTCAGTGCGGTGCAGATCCATTTACTCACATTCCGCTTTTTCCAGTCAGTTTTTTACTCCGGGAATAGGTGGATCGAGCTGGAGCATTATCAGTAAGCGGATCGAGCTGGAGCATTATCGCGTTGCGTTTCCGTCGACACCTTCCTACACTCCTCGTCGAAGCAATCGATCCATGCTCCGCTTTATTGTGGCTCTATTCCTCATACCCGACGACGTGCTCAGCGGCGCCGTCGATGGTTGCTTTGATATTATTTCACCAGTCCTCAAGAGGGACTCGTCGAGCACACCTCATCATTAGAAATTCTGCGTGTAGGCTGTGGCGATATCCGGTTGCTTCAGTCGTTCGAGATTGTACTTAGGGATCTGCAGTACCACGTACTGAGTTTCCAATCTCTAGTAATTTTCATAGCTGTGGTCTTTGCCAATTGTTTTGGAATCTATTGACGTCCCTGTGCCTGCTCGTTTTTCCACTGGATTGTAAGACCTGACGCGAACCACTCTAGTTTTCCGGAGGATCATAGTGCACAGTTTAATTCAGAGTCCCACACTGACATATGACCGATGACTTAACCACCAATGACATGGGGAGCAGTCGCTGTTTTGAGCTGCTCTTGACATGGAGAACAACCGCTCGGTTGCAGTAGTGGCATTTTCTTCAAATACAATATAAAATACACTCAGGAGCAAAAAAAAGCCGAGCAAAATTTTGCTTCCATAAATCGTCATTTTCAACCTTCTGTAACTTTGTCAATTATCAATATTTTTTACTGAACTTTTGACAGAACTATATTTAATGTATTGACCTAATGTGACCAAAATTTCATGTTCATAGAATTAATAAATTTGAAGTTTTGATAACATATATCGGTTTTGGACATACCAATTTAAAAAATACGTACTTTTGTGAAAAATTTAGGTAGCATAATAAATGTTTCAACACAGTCTAAAACAGTATAGGAAATAATGTGGACAAAATTTTAATAGTTTTCATCAAGCGGTTTCGACCACAGCTGGCGTCAAAGTTGACGCACCGACATGAGTATTTCTCTTTTTCACATTGTATTGACCTTGCTGAAATATCGGTGCAAAAAAAGCCGAGGCGAATTCATCTTGTTAATACACATGATTTGTTACGCTTGATATTTACGAAATAACAAGTGTAACCCATGAAGAACTTTAAAATATGGCATGCAATGTGTTTTGGTTTGTGAAAACTACGTTTACAGTATTACACAGTATTATTAGAAGAATTCGCCTTGGCTTTTTTTTCACCGATATTTCAGCAACAATATTCTCTTCACTGAACACAATATTTCAAAGACCAAATAAAAAAAAAACAATAAAATGGTTTTCGACTATGTTCTATTGATCGCACAAGAATCAAAACATTGTAATTCTTAAAATGCAAGTTTGTTTGCTTAGATTTTTTGGAAAAAAATCTGTTTAAAATGTACTGCCGCAATGTATCTAAGTGCCTCCATCAAATATTCACAATTCCAACATTATACTATCTAATGAACAGTGAAATAGGCCATAGTTAGGAACATAGAAATGGATATAGTTTATTTGGAGCTTTTGATCATTTGAAGATCGTAAAAAAAGTATGTCAGCTTAACCTGTAGTGTCATAGCGCTTTAAAACTCAAAGAAATCGTGAACCTAGCTTTTTTATCTCATTTAAGTGGCGAATAAGCTTTCGAGCAAATAAAAACAAGGTTATCGAAGGGACTAGGCTAACATAACATACATCTCGTAACTCTAGCTACTATTTTCGGGAAAAGCTCAATGAGTGCAACTTCATTAACTAAACTGCGGTGTGCGCGTGCAAGTCTTACGATGATTTCCTTCTTCCTAGTGACAGTGATGAAATTCAACACATTGATTAACTTTATATCATGTCATTTTAAAACTATGTTGCAACTACAAATGGAACGACGATGTACATATATGACATTAATAATATGCTGAAAGCAAAAGTTATCCAGTGTGACATCATAGGAACAAAAACAATAACCCAACATAGCGGAAAAAAGTGCATCATCACACCCATCCCCATTAGACGCACGCTTCGCTCATGGAGGTGCCTTCAGAAATTATAAATATACGATTGTTTTAACCCGGTTCCAACGGTTTATTTTGCACCATTCGATCTTCGGACGCGTTCCCGTAAAGTACATCCACTTTTCATTCGTTTTTGGCACGACGTGAAAACATGGAACCGTGTCGAATTTAATATCGTTAGTAGTGACCGTCAATCTATCGCCCAGAAGCACCAAAAAAAGGAGACAGTGTGTTTGTGCTACTAAAGAGAAAAACCAACAAACGAAAGAGGAAAAATGTTATCGCTAAAAATATTGGTGACGATAGCAATTTGGTCAAGTGGTGATGTTGTCTCAAGTGAAGTTAGAAAATCGAGAGAACTCTCGAATTTAGTCACCAGCAGAGATCGAAGATGTAAGCGAATTTTCCGACACATTTTTTTTTCTCGAGTGTGTGCTTGGGAGTTTGGAAAGCACACCGTAGTTGAGTAAGTGCTTTCTTATGATGGTGTTTGCCGGCAAGACGTAGAAAAATTTGCTTTTATCTGATAGAAAAATTCTGCTTGATGGTTTTATAAAGAGCAAACTGGTTTGCGAGACCTGTGAGACAGTTGTTGATAAGAACATAATAGTATTTTAATTAATCAATACTTGCTTATGGGATATTTTCGGTTGAGCAAACATTTATGATAACATGCAATTGGTCAACCTGGATTGAAGCATTACTTTACATGAACTTAAAAATGTTGCGCAATTCGTGTAAAGGTCATAAGGGATTCGGCAGAAAACTTCTTCGGTAAATTAACCTGTGGTCAAATGTGATGATGATTTTGACAAAATTATACCTTTGAAATTACTCCAGTATGGTATCAATTCCAGTAAAAAAATCTCTGATCTCGTCTTCCTTCGGAAGGGAAGAAAAACCGTTGGTCTCGGCCCATGTGTTGATGGGCTCGATATGTAGGGTTCAGGTCGTCTCCCTGGCGTAACGAATCAGCCTCAAGCTGAAAGTCAAATGAATACAAAACATCAGCAACACCAACAATCGTTTGAAATTTGAGATGTACCTCGATTATATGTACATGTCACGTAGCTCATTTAATACCGATTTCTCAAAAATGACAAACTTATTGGGAATATCAACAAAAGCATCAGTCAGAAGGGACATTTTATTACATATCGATGGTACATGTTTGTGGAATTGTTTGTTTTTTGTTTGCAAGTAATCGTCAATTGAAGAGCATAGTTCCGTCTGTAATTGAGGTATACCTGTATAAATAATTTTCATAACTATCCCCATACAAAATCAAAGGGAACGTTTGTTTTATATGTATGTGATTACTTACTGGTTTCCGTTCAATGAATAATTGGCTGTAAACATATGCATTTCATTTGCTTTGTTTCCTTTTCATAATAGAGCCTACCACTGTAATATCCTTTCCGTTCCACGCGTCTTACAGATTCTCATCAATATTATGAAATGTTTAAATAATATTTAATGTTTTTCAAAATATTAAAAATTTTACTCTGGTTTATAACTATTTAATATGTGTGTAATTTTTACTCTGGATATAAACTGATTGGCAAACAGATTGTTAAAGTGATTTTCGTGCATTTGTCATGAATAAAAAACCGTGCCAATCTAAGGGGCTATTCATAAACCACGTAGACTTTTCTGGTGGGAGGGGGGGAGGGTGTTTGACCAAAGTCTACGCTCCATACAAAATTTCAAAAAAATGTGTGCAGAAAAGTCTACGTGGTTTATGAACAGGCTCTTAAGTGTTCAAATTAGCAAAAACACCCTCAGAGTGACTTATACCGGAGACCGATTGATAATCGCGGGATTATCAGCAACAATCATATTGCTTACAATAGTATCCAACCTGAATTAGCAATCACACAATCTTACACATTTAGGTAGTTTTCAGGAACAGAGCAATTCCGTTTCAATTTCCTAAAGTCAAGGTCTTCCCGTCCTACCTGAGCGTTCATGTCACCAATGACGACTTTTACGTCCCGCTACGGGCAGCCATCATACACTTGCTCTAGCTGCGCGTAGAACGCTTTTTTTTCGTCATCGGGTCTCCCGTCGTGTGGACAGTGTACGTTGATGATGCTGTAGTTGAAGAATCGACCCTTGATCCTCAACTTGCAAATTCTAGCGTTGATCTGAAACCATCCAATCACGCGTTGACCTATTTTGCCCAGCACTACAAAGCCGGTGCTCAGCTCGTTTGTGGTACCACAGCTCTGGTAGAAAATAGACGCTCGATGCCCACTTTTCCATACCTTCTGTCCTATCCAGCAAACCTCCTGCAGTGCTACGACTTCGAAGTTACGTGGTTGGAGTTCGTCGTAGATTATCCTATCGCAGCCTGGGTAGCAGAGCGATTTGCATTTCCATGTTCCGAGTTTCCAATCGTAGTCCTTAATTCGTCGCCTAGGTCTTTGCCGATTGTTCCGGTCCGTATTAACTTCTGTATTATTTGTAACATTGACATGGGACGGCTTGTTTTGCCTTCCCCAACCCCATATCTCGCCGGAGGACCATCGTGCACAGCACTGTTTAGAGTCCCACACTGGCACAAGGACGATGTCCAGCCGCTCCTAACATGGAGAACAGACGCTGTTTTGAGCCGCCCCTAACATGGAGAACAGACGCTCAGATAGACTGCACCCTTTGAAGAGGGCAGCTCCCCTTCCCTGTCAGCATATGACCAAGGTCCCGCCGGGGTTGGTTTCCTATGGTTACTCATACCCCAGTCGGCACCACGGGGAGGTAAGGATAGGAGTTACTGGACAAGAGGCTAAGGATCGCAGTATGATCTATTTTATACCTGCAGGTACGCGAAGTTTCAATGGTACGCATTGTCCAGTCATTTACTAACCACATGGTAAATACATCCAAGTATGTGCACATGCACATACTTGGATTTATTTTGTACACGTTTAGCACGTTTGTGAAAAATTACTTGACATAAAACAATTATAATAGTAAAATTAATTTTCGAAAATTCAAACACTATTATTGTAACTAAGGTCTGTATCCGCATGAATGCGGACACCTTCAAAACACTGTAATTTTTGAAATATTGCACGCTGCAGTGAAAAATTTCGCAGCGATATAGCTGGGATGAAAAAATACTACAATTTGTGTTTACATTCCATATTTAGTCTTCAAGGTGGCGACGAATGAAAAGCACAATACGGGAACTTACAAGTTGGATTTACCCAAAGTCACTCTTCACGGTGTGCTGTCCAGTGATAAAAACAATGGGCGTGCTGATCCTGTCATGGACCGAAAGGTGAAGATGATATTCAAGGAAAAACCAGATCTCTCTGTTTGAACGTCGACTCGTAAAACAGCAATGTCACCTGGTTTTGTCCAAATATCAAAACAACGTCTAGGGCCGAATTAAGGCCAAAATGACCCGAATGCTTCGTCCTCTTTTGGCACAAAAATTAAAATTTCACCATAAAATAAACAACTCATCGAAAGATAAAAATTCATGAAATTTCAGACCAATAGGTTATAATTTAAAAAAAATCTTGCAAAGTGCGTTTCGAATCATATTGACCTAAATGCATTAAGAAGGTTAAATACCTGTGTGTGGTATGTTTTTAATTTAAAGAGGCTTTCGCATGTTTCTCACAACATCAACTAATGAGAAGCCCTTTAGTGAACTTCATCATGATGCGTTGTTGTTTGTTTTTACAACTATGATCAACACTACACCACCAGGGCTGCAAAATGGTGAGTCAACTACTGGTTAGGAGTGTGCGTCCCCGCAACATAGCTCTGGTCCTCACAAGTTCCTACCTCATGCTTTCACGGGTGAAGAGATGACAAAGACCGCATGCTAAGGGTTGCGTACTTAGCTGGTAGTGCAGCCTGGGCACTGTTGTCCTTCTGCCTTCAGCTAGATTAAGAAGCGTCTGTCCAGGCATCCAGCGGCTGAGTAAGAAACGCTGAATCGTGTCAACTATACCTTAGGTGGCAGCCCCACCAACGCAATGTAGACAGCGCGACCCCGGTTAGGCAGCATGCTGAAATCTTACCCTACCACGAAAAATGGAAGTATTCTTTATACGGTCCTAGGGTCTAATTTCAGATCATCCATGGTATTCCGAAGTGTTATTTTATAACATAATAATTTTTGATATTTTTTTCCCTCATGGATATATTAATGCAAATCTACAATTACAGCAGGACCACAATCTACAGACATGCAGACATAACAAATATTATCGTTAATATCATTTTATATAACAACATTGTTTCACCAGATTTTTCATGATATTTTCCGCTTTGCATTTGTGCATCGTTGTAAGTCTTAGCCTACCTAACTCACGTTATGTGTATGATAAGATAGAATGGTTTTGAACGTTTTTTTTTAGAAAAGATCATGTAAGACAAATTTTACAAAAAAAAAGTTTTCCTTCATTCAAAAAAAAATTAAAAATCAATAATTAACATTGTTTATGATCCTATATTTTCTATTTGACTGACATAAGAAATCATTTATGGGCCCATTAGGAAACAAGAGTTAACGGAAAATTCAAATTTCCTTTTTTTCTGTTTTTTTTTTAATTTTGGATTCATTAAGTTTTTTAAATTTTATTTGTTATTTTGCTAGGCTGACCGGTGACCAATTTTCTTTCATTATATCACGTTGAAAGTTTGCGTTGTTTCAGTTATCTAACACCGCAGCGGAAAGGGAAAATCGCAATATTACATGTACAATAGTTAGTGTTTCATTACAACATCGTATTATTTTCATCACATAATCATTGTTTATTATTGTTAACAAATTTAAATTATTATTAAAATATAAATAATTATAATTGAATTAAATCTGCTTCAAGCTTAGAAGGAAGTTGATTCCAGATAGTGTAGTTGTTTTATTGATTTATCTGCCATTGATTGACCTGTAAAGAGGCACTGAGCTGCATATTTTATCATATGCATTATGACTTATTTAATTATTTCATCATATGATTTTTATTAATTCCATATTAAAATTACAGGATGACGAATTCCAACTATGACAAATTTTAATTAAATATTGTTGTATGTTACACTGTTACACAGTACATATATTGCATATTTTGATGTATTAAAAGGTGTTTCGATCAAAATTTGGTCGAAATAAACTTAACACATTTCCTTTCATCGTGCATTAAAAAATTTTGCACACCCCTCATTTTGAAGATGAGATAATAGAGATCAAGCCTTTATTTTGATTTTGAGATTAGAACTTCAGTTATCAAAATGTCGTCGAAGGAAGAGAAGTAACGCATCAAAATTTTGCACGTGTATGGCGAAAATCCAAACTACCCTCACACCAAGTTGGCGAAATTGTTGAATAAGGCTAAATCAACTGTAACCAACATATTAAAAGTGTTCGGTGAACGTTTGTCGACAGCCAGGAGAGCTGGATCAGGGGGGAAATCGAAAACCGGATGCCACAGCGACGACAAAAAGAGTTGCCCGTTGTTTCGAGCGGAACCCCAACCTCTCCGTCCGAGATGTCGCAAAGAAGCTGGGAGTGGCGCCTTTAACCGTGGATAGAGTTAAAAAACGAGCTGGACTGTCGACTTGCAAGAAAGTGGTGACTCCCAATCGCGACGATAAACAAAACACGTCGGCCAATGCACGATCGCGAAAGTTAGACGACGATGCTGAAGTTTGATTGCGTGGTACAGGACGATGAAACTTACGTCGGAGCAGACTTTAAACAGCTTCCTGGACAGGAATTTTATACGGCAACCGGACGGAATAAGGTGGCAGATATTTTCAAGCACATCAAACTGTCAAAGTTTGCGAAAATTTTTGGTGTGGCAGGCCATCTGTACCAGTGACTTGAAGAATAACGTTTACATTGCGACCGGAACCGTCAACCAGGAAATTTATCTGAGCGATTGCCTACAAAAACGTCTACTGCCTTTCCTAAAGCGACACAATTGTTCCGTTCTATTTTGGCCGGATTTGGCATCTTGCCATTACGGAAAAAAGGCCATGGAGTGGTATGCTGCCAACAACGTTCAAGTTGTGCCCAAGGACAAGAACCCTCCCAACACCCCAGAGCTCCACCCAATCGAACAATATTGGGCCATTGTCAAGCGGAACCGTAAGAAGGGTGACGCCCCTTTCTTGACAAGCCATCCTGAAGAAAGCTTAATAAGTATTGTGAATTGGGTTATTCGATTTGTTGGATCGTATTGTTGGAAGAAGATTCTTTATTTCCGTGCATTTCGCGTGAGTGCCTCTGCTTACGGATCCACCTCTCCCTTTTTGGCTCCGTTTTTTTTGTATATATACATAAGTGTGTATTCAAATAAATAAATGAATGAATAAATTTAATAAATTATTGTATGAAAAAAAGTAAATACAAGATGAAAAACAATCAAAATAGATAAATTAATAAACACATGTATCTTTTTATATAAGAATAAATACATAAAAAACATATATAAACGAACATAACAAATTAATATTAAACAAATAAAATAGTTAATTTTTAACAAATAAAAACTAATAATTGATCTCGAATAAAGAAAGCAAAAATATAAGTATTCGAACCAAGAAATTATTAGATTAACTGATAAATTTAATAAGAGATAAATAAAAAAACATACATGTGTTAAAATGATTCACGAAAATCCACAAATAAATATTGAGTAATAAAAAAAATATTCATGACTTAATTGGTAAATAAGTGAAATAAGTTCTAAGAAATAGATTATATAATAATTAGCTTAAATTCAACTAATATATCGAAATAATAAAACAATAAAATAGTTAATAAATTTTTAAATAAAAATATAACAATATTTTTAGATTTAATTTAATGAGTAAATAAATGCACCGATATATGAATAAATGACTTTAAAAATAAATAGAACAAATTTATTTCATAACAAATTTTTTTTAAAAAATTAGTACAAGATTGATAGAGAATATTTGAGAAAAAAATAATAAAATTAAATTAATAAGTAAATAATATATACTTTATTGATGTATGAATGAATTTAAAAAAATAAAGAAACTCATATTTTTGAATACATGAATAAGAAACTAAATAAATAAATTGATGAGTCAATGAATAAATAAATGAAAAAAAAATTCTAGATGAATAAATAAATAACAAAACATATGAACCTAAAAATTTATATTATTTAGAATTAAAAAAAAATTATTAGAAAATAACAAATAAATTCTATACACTTAAATATAAGTGAATAAATTTATGAATAAATTAATATATTAACAAAGATACAAAAAATATAATCGATAATGTAAAATAATAATTAATTCTTCTTGTACCACTCCAGAACATCCTTGGAGTAGTGACAAGAGGCTTGGTCCGGCCAAAAAATTGTAGGAACGGTGTGTGGTTAGAGAAACGGAAGCAGTCGTTTTTTCAGGCATTCATTCATGTATACTTGACCACTTACAGTTGAAATTGTCACGAAAGGCTTGCTCCATTTACCACACGAGCAAATCCCCTGCCAAATAATGAGTTTCTTGGGGAACTTTGACTCTTGCTGTTTCCTGACAGACTTTGGAACATCGAACTTGTCTGAACATACTGGTGTCCGGGAATTTGTTTAAAGTCCGCTTTTACGCGTGTTTCATCGTCCATGATCCAGCAGTGTGGTTTCGTCAACATTTGTGTGTACAGCTTCCGCGCACGTGTTTTAGCTGTTCTATTCTGTTTTTTATTGTGGTTTGTAGCTTTCTGAACTTTGAATGAACGGAGCTCGGCTCGTTTCTTGGCTTTCTGCACGAAACTTTTAGTCAAGTGCAGCTTTTTCGCGACATCCCGAACGGAACAGTTGGGTTTGCGTTTAAAAGCAGCAACCACTCGCTTGTGATCCTTCAAACAGTACGGAACCCTTTTTCTACCACTCACTTCTTCCGATCGACAGTTAAACGTTCCCCGAAACGTTATATGACACGAAACACTGTAGACTGGTGAATTTTCCACATCTTTCCGATGGCTCGGTGCGAAAGAAGTGGGTTTTCGAGGTGCGTGTGCAAAATGTTCCCACGCACTTGCTGTTCCTTCGACTCCATTTTCGAAACTACGATACATTACACAATGAAACTCACGTAGAGTAAACAATACACGCTGAGGTCTCTTACCCAAAATGTCGTTGACATAAACCCATAGGGCGAAATGTTACAGCTTATTGAAAGTGATGCAATTTTAGTGTGGACACCCTTTACTGGAGGCAGATTGTCTGGTATCTAAGAGTTCGCAATCATCACCCACTTTCTTACCGAACGGCAATGGATCCGAATGTGATGGTTCTTTTATCAGTAGATTAAGTCTTCACCGCCTACGATATTGTTCAACTGTAAATGCTAATGCTTATGCTTACTAAGTTTATAAACATGTAAATATAATGATGAATAAATTAACTAATTAATATATACATAAATATATAAATGAAAAGATGAATAAACAAAGAGATTAAAAAATGCTTGAACAAAACTATGAAATGATACATTTCATACAAAAATTAATAATATAATAAATAAATAAATTAATACATCGATCAATTAATACATCATTAATAAATTAAAAACCAAAAAAATAAACCAATGACTTCATGTTAATAGATATCGATTATTGAATAAATAAACAAATAATTCATTAATACATAAAAAAGTAACAATATAAAATATGATAACATGAATCAATTCATCATTCAATCCTATCATGATGAAATATATATTATAAAAAAAAATTTAAAAAACCTATTGACTGAAAATAAAACTAATATATACCTATATATATATATATAAAAATATATTAAACGAATCAATAAAAGGGTAAAGGATATAATTCAGAATTTAATAAATTGATATATATTCAAATACATAGGTAAAAAATCAAACAAACTCAAAAAATTCTTCGATCAAAAACATTATTACAGTAAATTTATTCTTCCATTGATTTATATATTAAGAAATCAAATGAGAAATAAACAAATTAATTCACATATATTGAAAAACATGAATGAATAAATCAATTTAAAAATTTAACGTGGAAATATAAACATAGTAAAGAGAATAAGCATTATTAAAATATTGAAGTCAAATATTTGATAAGAAAATAGGATATAGATGAAAAACTGAAAAAGATTGAAACGAAGAAAAAGATACTATTAACTGAAAAGAAATTATTTGTTTAAAATAACATCAAATATTAAATAAACAATGTGATAATCAATAATAAATAATTAAGTAAATAAATAAATAAGGTTTGAACAAAAATCAAATAAATAAATAAAATTACTTAATGTTTGAACGGATATAATATAAGAAATAATTAATTAATATAAAAGGAAATCATAACAAAAATAAAAAATAAGCAAATTAATCATCAAATAAATTCATCATTAGATAAATTATTAACCTTAAAAGTAATGTAGAAGGAGATGTTCGCTGATCACCATGAGGCCCCAAGAGTGGACAGTAATGTTTGCTTGAACTGAAAGATATGAAGGGAAAGTGTTGATAGTTCCGTCAGTATACGACAGGATGTGAAAATTGAATAAAAGTATTGAAAATTGAGCGAAGGGCTTGGATATAGTAGTACTCGAACCAAAGACGCATTCTTTGCCTCACATCCCCAATGCAGGTTAGGTGAAGGCACGGACGAATCCGCCACCTTCACAGGACTGTTGCAAATTTGAGCCGCCAATAAGTAAATTGTTATTAGCAGTACGCTTATAGTGCCGAAAAAGGAGAAGAAAGGAAGTTCTTGGTGTTTAAGAAATGTTGGGAAAAATAACAATACCGTATCGAAACTTAAAATTCAGCTTCTATATAGTAGCGTCGTTCCAATGGACGCTGAATGAAACGCAGGCGTTCATACTATCAACGTATATCTGTATCTACCAGCACCACGTTTCAGACATGTTTTGTCTCTTTAAATTCACGCAAACAAAACCACGAGAATGATTTATGGAAGATCCACATACTTAACCTACTGTTAGTGAAAGACTACCAGAGAACGTCAACAACATCGCTTCAGTGTCTCTAATGTTCGCTAAATGTGGCTACAGGCAGTATCAAGCAAAGTCTTTTGAAACGGTTTTGGTATGGAATCATGAGCATGATAAGTGAAAAAAAAAGCTTTGGAGAGCAACGAACGGCACACTCGTTAACGCCTTTCCAGTATTCAATCTTGTGTAATGGCGCCAGGCCGGATAATCACACTTCCTTCAGACTTCACTCACTGTGGATGGATGCAGATTGTTAGTGGTATTAAGGCTTTTCCCCGAGTCAGTAGATATTCTTCTCACGTTCCTTTAACTGGAGGAAAGGATGGATGCTCAACTCATCTCTACTCTCGAGGTTGAGAAAAGCTGTGAGAAAGGTTCTTGTTTGACTTTGCCGAACCAGCTACGGTTGGGTGGTTCGATGGATGGCTAGATATGTATACTTAGCATAGCTGGTAAGTCAGATCCAATAAGCTTCTTCCGATGGAGTCTGCAACGTTTAACTACTGTTTGAAGGCGCTGAGAAGCTCCAAGAGGATGATGAAGTATGTTTTATGACTCAATTACATCATGGGAAAGCAAATGATTTCGGATTGTCGGGAACAAAGTGCTGATGATTCGATTGAGCTTTGTGGCTTTATCAATGTGATAAATGGTTGTGGCACATTTTCTTTTCGTACGCGTCGATTATGGATATTTTTCATTGGACTTCTTGATTGATCGATTGTGATGAATTGCAAATTCAGACTGATTTGATTATGCTTTTCTGCTACTTTCAGTTCTTCCGATTTTCACCGTCTTCCAGTGGGGTCAAGGTCTGTGTTCCGCCTCATCTGGAGAATATGGATCCTGTCAGCCCAATAATGAATGCGTACTTAGGGGTGGGATTCCTGCTGGTCCTTGTGCCGGTGGTTACGGAACGTGTTGTATTTGTAAGTCATTAATCAGGTTGGGAAAATATTATACTTATTGATAGTTTATGCATTATTTTCCAGTCATGGCTTCATGCGGTGGAGTTGCTCGCGAGAATGGAACCTATTTTGTGAATCCAAACCATCCAGATACGACGGATGGGACCGGTAGCTGTCAACTAACGGTGCTTAAAATGCATCCTGACATTTGTCAAATTCGACTAGATTTCGATCAATTCTCAATCAATGGACCGGAAATCGTTAATCACATTTGCAACAATGACCAATTCCTGGTATCCGGAGGCAGCCCAGCACCGACAATTTGCGGAAACTCTAATGGAGATCACAGTACGTTGTATTAAGTTACTTAAATCAAATAATTAATAAAAATTTCTCCACCTACCAGTGTACATCGATGCTGGGATGGGCCAGAGCAATCCAATCATCCTCACAATCATTACCAGCGGACCAAGCTTTCCGCGTTCTTGGAGAATTCGAATTTCTCAAATCCCATGTGGAGCCATCTCGAAGGCTGAGCAAGGCTGTCTACAGTATTTCACCGGTGTCAGTGGAAGAGTGAAGAGCTTCAATTTCGATACCATCAGTGGTCGCCAGCTTTCCAACCAAGATTACAGTATTTGTATCCGAACAGAACGTAATTTTTGCAGTATTCAATATGCAGCTTGTCCAGATGTGGGACGGAATCGATCTCGCACCTTTACCCTATCCGGGAACTCTAATGCAATCGTTTCGTCAATGGTAGGTGGAGGGACTCAAGGAACTCCAAACTCTTGCACCAACGATTGGCTGATGATTCCTTGTGCAAAAGTGGCTGATAGACTGCCAATGGCCAGTACATGTGAAGATAAGTTATGTGGTGGAACATTTAATGCGGAGGTCAGTTCCGTTGAAAGAACAGTGGTCTCAACCATAAGGCCGTTTCGGTTGGCATTCCACGCGGATTCAATAGAATTTCCTACTGATGTTGACAATAGAGGATTTTGTTTAGATTTCGTTCAACAGCCTTGCACTAGCAATTGATGTTTGGATGTTGAAAGATATATTGTTCTTAAATAAGGCTGATATTTGTTATGGTAGCAATAAAATTCAGAGTAAAGCAAAAAAAAAAACGTTTTAATAAGAAGTGGAGCCTAAGAGAAAGAAAGGTCCATGTTACAAAACACGAAGGTGTTGAATGATAAGTTCTTAACAATATCGATTCTTGGTTAGGGCATTCTGGTTCTGAAAAATATTAGAATTCGAAAGATTGTTCGGGGAAACCTTCCAAGTTTGGCGAGAAAGCCTACACCTGATACCTGATAAAACGCAGTGTTTACCCATTTTGTTGACTGAATAGCAGGTTTGGAGTTCAATCCCAGGCCAGTCCCTTCCTTGTTGCCATTTTTAACCTTGCCTTTTTCTATCCCCACTAGATTTTAAATACTAAGCAATCAACTGCTCGTTCATTGATCGCAGCACTACCAGTTACTCTATGATCTAAAGATAACCCTAATTCATTTACGCAGCTCCACATCTTGCGAGGGCACGTAGATATAATATTCCTGTATGTATGTATGTAAGGTAGCCACCATCCCTTCTAAGACCTTGTCATGTATGCAGCTCCACTTAATAGCAAGATCAAATTGAGTTGCCGGGTTGTATTCACAGTAACGCTGTATGAAGGGCCAAAAACGGTGGGGCGGACCCGTAAGCAGAGACACTTACGCGAAACCCGCGGGAACATGAGATTCTCCTTCCAACACGATCCAACAAATCGAATAACCCAATTCGCAATACTTATTAAGCTTTCTACGGGATGGGATGGTTAAGAAGGGCGCGTCACTCTCACTGAAACTGTTGGAGTAGAATTCACAGCATCACAATCGAATCGGTAGGATAAAGAAAATGATACTGTTTGTTCCCTCCTAGACGCCGGTTGTCATACCACTCCATTGTCCAATTCCAGCTTGAGTGATACCCTGATGCTCCCTCCTTTCCCAATATATATTCAGTGTCATATAGTAATATTTAAAATCTTGTGAATTAATATTATAATTATAAAAATATAGTGAATGAATATTATAATGACAACTTCCTTGACAACTTGATAATAACACTTCCATTTGTGGACCTGAAAGTTAGACAATGTAGCTGCGAGAAAAAAAAATGATATTAAATTATCTTATAAAACTTGGGATATCTATGAATGATCTGAAATTATATAGCAATAGAATAGTAAACCTAAAATTTCGATGTGCTGTTCCGTTTCCTTGCAATAATTTATGTAGTGAGTCTCATCGGAAATAATGATTTTAATGAAATGAATTTAAATGCAATTATGTCACATCACATAATATCATAACATAAAATAATAAACTGACGTTATAATATAAAATAATAATACCAGCAGGCCAGTAAACTATAGTAGAATACATATATCCGTAACTAACCTGAACATCCACTCATCGAAAGACTTCCACTGTTGCAGTTTCTTTTGGATTAAGATCTACTAAGATTAGAATTTGTTTTCACAATAATAGCCAGAGAACATAATAAACGTAGGTACAAGATGTATCTGACATCTACTAGTATGTTACTGAAAATAAAAATTAGATGTGTATTAATATCATAATAATATTGGAAAAAAAAACTGAAAACAGCTAATAATAAGGCGAAATAAATTTCATATGAGTATCAATCCAAAAACAGAATCTTAATAAAACAAACATACAAAAAGATAAAAAAAATGAATTTTTCGATAGCTCTTGTTCATCTGGACCCATAAATGATACTTTATGTCTGTGAAATAGGAAATGAATGATTGTAAACTGCTATGTTTTAAATTAATATATATTTTTGATGAAGAAGGAAAGAGCTATTTTAAGTAGAATTTTTCGAACATGATTTTTTCTAAAAAATAAAAAAAAACATCAAAAACCTTTCTATCTTTTCAAATACATAACGTAGGTTGGATGAGCTATAACTGACAAGGATGCATATATGCGAAGCTGAAAATGACTTATAAAAAAGCATACAAAATGTAATGCATGGATGTTATAATTTAAAATGATAATAATTTCATTTTTATTTAAATGTCTGCAGATTGTGGTCCTGCTGCAATTGTACCATGAACCTGAAAGCTATGACAATGTATCATAGCCACGAGAAAAAAAAATTGATTTAAAATTATTTTACAAAACTTGGGATATCCATGGATGATCTGAAATTGTATAGTATTTAAGGAATCATGGGATATAAAGCATATAATGAACCTAAAATTTCGATGTGCTGCTCTGCTAATAAATGTGATATAACCACAAAGGAACTGACTCTTAGCTTCGGGTCTTGATCCCTACTGAGCCCTTGCGGCACGTCAAGCCGGCCAGTTCAGAGCAAGGGGGCACGTAGATGTAATATTCCTTATGAAAAATTTCGTGATCAGCAATTTTATTTGCTTTTCCATAATTTGGCGCTTCTACGCGCAGTCTATTATGAATCTTCTTATGGATCGAGATTCCTATTTTAGGTAGCCTATTTTAGGATATCTAGGTAGCAAACCTGACATTACAACAGTTTTCAAAGGTTTATCTTTGAACAGGAGAACAGGTGGTTATGCTTTATTCGAGGAGCTTTGGTCTCAAGAGGGGCTATACATGTTTAATATCATCATCAGTAGGAATTGGTGTATTGGTACCGTTCTGACGAACGCGAATGATAGAAAACGATGTCACAGTCTTAAATAGCTGATATATTGCCTTTGGCTGTATGTGATGGTTTGTTTGAGAATTCATTTATTCGTTGATTTATGCAAACGAGCTGTTGCATTTATTGCAATTATTAAAATTGTCTCAAAACTCGATACACGTTACATTAATGCATAAATATGACAGCAAACATCAAAATTCTAAACGACATTTACGTTTGATACGCCTAAGCCAAAAAGTCATTGGCCTTGACAGAAATGTCACGATATTTATTTTCATTGACAGTTTTTTTTACGCGTGTCTTCTGTACGGTCATAATGAAAAATGTTTATGGCATCGAAGAATTGTTAACACACAGTACTCTTACCATCACTGGCCATAACTTAGCACAGGAAAACAAAAATACAAAGAGGAAAAGAAATTTAAAAAACACTTCACAAATTAATTATCTTAAATGCTAGTAGAAATTGTGTTGAATATATCATGAAGATCGTTCTTATTTCAAAACTTTCAATCTGCCGGCATGCCTTCTTTGAGATGTTTGCCTTGAAATCTTTTATGATATGAAACCAATACACTCTTATGGGATTTCAATACAAATAAAAATTATAAGCTGTTCTTTTTTATTTAAAATCTCAAAATTGGTCAACAGTTGAACATAGTATATTTAACTATTATGAGAATGTAACTCATTTTTTCTTCTTTCGATCATGATCAGTAATTTCTTAGTTAAAATATCGCAATATGAGAGTTCACCTTGATATCTTTGTGACATGAGGCTATCGAACTTCCATAGGCGATTTTTCCTTCTTTAAATCATGCGCAGTTCTTTCGAAATTCAAAATTTTCAATTTATCGTTTTGATGTCTGAACTCAGGTTTTCTCGTAACCTCTGGAAAAAAAATCAACAAGTTGTCATGTTTTTTTTTCATATTTGATATAAGAACCGAAAATAAGCAAAAAGCAAATGATTTATCAATCACTAAGTCAGTTTAGAGTTTGGTTCGGTCTGTTGACCCATTCTGCCTCGTAAGCAATTTGGCTTATGACCCATTCGGCCTAATGGCATTCGGCCTAATGGTATTCGACCTAATAACCCTCACTGAAATAGAACTAAAGGGTGATACGGTCAAAATTTGGTCAAGGGAAAACGCGTGTAAATCGGTGAAATCGTTTATTTAAAAAATCAAATTAAATTTCTTTTTCAAGTTCAATTAGTATAAAATTCAGGAAAAATATTCAGTTAGGCTTCCGCTTTTCCAAATCCGAATTGCCGGGCCTTACGCTTGACCCCTGCCATCAGATTTTGTACAGCCACCTTGTCCACCTTCTTCGCCGCAGAAAGCCAGTTTGCCTTGAACTGCTGCTCGTCCTTAGCAGTTTTTTTGGTCTTCTTTAGGTTCCGCTTGACAATAGCCCAGTATTTCTCAATTGGGCGGAGCTCTGGCGTGTTGGGAGGGTTCTTGTCCTTGGGAACCACCTGCACGTTGTTGGCGGCGTACCACTCCATGGCCTTTTTACCGTAATGGCAAGATGCCAAATCCGGCCAAAACAGTACGGAACAACTGTGTTTCTTCAGGAAAGGCAGCAGACGTTTATTCAAACACTCTTTCACATAAATTTCTTGGTTGACAGTCCCGGAAGCTATGAAAATGCTGCTTTTCAAGCCACAGGTACAGATGGCTTGCCAAACCAGATATTTCTTTGCGAACTTTGACAGTTTCGTGTGCTTGAAAATATCTGCTACCTTTCCCCTTCCTTTTGCCGTATAAAACTCCTGTCCCGGAAGCTGCTTGTAGTCGGCTTTGACGTAGGTTTCGTCGTCCATTACCACGCAGTCAAACTTCGTCAGCATCGTCGTGTACAGCCTCCGGGATCGCGCTTTGGCCGTCGTATTTTGTTTATCATCGCGATTTGGAGTCACTACCTTCTTGTAAGTCGATAGTCCGGCTCGTTTTTTGGCTCGATGCACGGTTGTAGACGATACACCCAGCTTATTTGCGGCATCTCGGAGAGATAGGTTAGGGTTTCGCTTGAGACTACCGGCAACTCTCTTTGTCGTCTCAGCGGCTTCCGGTTTTCGATTTCCCCCCGATCCAGACTTCCTGGCTGTCGACAAACGTTCCCCAAACACTTTAATTACATTTGTAACGGTTGATTTGGCAACTTTTAGCGATTTTGCCAACTTTGCGTGCGAGTAGCTCGGATTTTCGCGATGCGCGAGCAAAATTTTGATACGCTGCTCTTCTTGCTTGGACGGCATTTTGACAACTGAAGAGTGAATTCCAAAATCAAAATAAGAGCAACATTCTACACACACACACCTTCAAAATGAGGGGTGTTCAGGTTTTTTAAATGCAAAATTGAAAGAAATACGTCAAGTTGATATTGACCAAATTTTGACCGTATCGCCCTTTAGTTCTGATCAGTACCGGACGTGCACGATCTTTTTTTATGCCTCCCCGACCTCTGGCAAGGAGCACACATGTTTCCTAGGAGTGTCCTTGCTTCAATGTCATGGATAATTCAGCTCTTCTTTATAATAATTATTATCGTTATAATAATTATTATTATTAACGTTTGCATTTAAAAAAGGATTTTCATGGGTTTACCCGCACTGAAAAACCCATGTAGCATCAATCATAGTAACCCATGAGTCAGCAGACAAAATTCGACAGCTCTATCAGTCGAACTCTAGCCGTGATGGCAAAAACAGTAAAGAGCAACTCCGCTCAGAGGTGTGCGCATTCAAAGAACGGCACCCCGCTGCGTCGAAAACGGACATCGTGCGGAACTTTGTGGACGCCGGATACGCCCGTTCCGGCAACTACAACATCTTGGCACTATTGGACAACAATCAGAGCATCGAAAGAAAGCCCGGTTCCAGGCGGCCGATGACCCTGAGCGACAAAAGGCTCCAAAGGATGCAGAAGAGGAAGACCGAGGGAAAAGTGGCTATATCGAGGCGTGCGCTTGGCCGGGAGGTCAGTTCAACCGGCCAAATAGTGAAAAAGTACCTGGCGAGCATGAACATACATGTAAGGAAGCGGAAGTCGCGTCCACTGGTAACGGAACTGCAAGCAATGACGCAGCGGCAGCGGCTGAATAAGATGGTCAACTCGATTTACCCGGCAAATCGCGACGTGGTGGAGGCGATGGACGACGAGACCTATCTCACCCTGGATGGCAACGTCTGGCAGGGCACTTCGTATTTTACTTCCCCCACGGAGGTAGTGAGATCCGAGGTGAAGTTCATTTCACACACCAAGTTGCCCGAGAAGGTGCTGCTGTGGCTGACAATCAGCGAGAAGGGGATGTCAAAGCCGCTCCTCTTTCGCTCCGGACTGGCCGTGAACGGGGAAGTTTATAGTACGAAATGCCAGCTGGAAATTGCGTCGTTCATCAAGAAATACCATAAGGGTGAAGACGCGGTGTTCTGTCCGGATCTGGCGTCGGCTCACTACTCGAAGCGAACATTGAAGGAGATAGAGCGGCTGAATATCGATGTGGTACCCACGTCGGTGAACCCGCCCAACGTCCTCCAGCGACGTCATCGAGAATTTCTGGGCCAACCTGAAGCGTAAGATCTACTCCAACAATTAGGTCGCGAAAACTGAGGAGGAATTGAGAAATAAAACGAAAATAAATGATAAATAAAAGAACTCAAAAACATGCCTACACGCATGTTTTCGTCAGCCATGGCAAATGTTCCGGTTAACTGCCGGATGGCCGCTCGCAAGGGCGTAGCATTTTTTGCAAGTAAGCATAAGTAATTACCTTCGATTTCGTAATCTTGTTAGAGAACGTTGAATGGACGTTGCGATCCAGCGGTTCAGCGACATAGATGAGAGTTACACTCTTCTTCCTGCTGTCGTAGATCACAATGACAGGGCGATCGGCACGGATGAAGGCATCCGTTTGGATCTCCCAGTACAGCTTTACGCAACTATTTTCCAGAACCGGGTCTGGCAGGTACTTGTAGTAGGGCACGTACTGGTTCACCAAATTGTGCTTCAGTGCATGTTGTTGGTGCACAATCTTGGCGACATCGTTGTGACGACCGAGATACGCTACTTCTGCCAATGCTTGGCAGCCAGCAACAACATGTTCGGTCGTCTCTCTTACTGCGTTGCACTTTCTACAACGGTATTCTACTTTTTCATGCCATATGTACCTACCCTAGTAACACATCTTCATGATTTAATGTTGAATAAGCTTCTATATAACCAAATCTAGTTTTATAAAAGTATTTTCAACCGTTATAAAACATGTGTGTTGCTTGGGTACTATAATTCATCGTCGCAATGACCCGGTCTTGGATGGCTACCACGAAGCCTTCAGTCTCTGAGAAGAGATCACCTTGCACCAACCACGTATTTTACGCTACTTTGTCGACAAGCGCTTGTTCCAACTGATGGGGATGCGTCCCATGCAGCTCCTTCAGCTTCCACGATGCCACTTTATCGTCGATAGTTTTTAGGTCGCAACCCAGCTGATAGTCCTCCTGCGCAAGATGGTGGGCGCTGAACCCATGGTCTTCTTCACAAACAGCACGGTAGACTTCGTGACGGGTCTGGCTTTCAACGAAGTACATCCGCAACTGCTGGATCTGGGAAACACATAGCGCTTGAATATCGATAACGCCTCTTCCTCCTTCAGCTAGTTGTAGGGTGACTCTCTCGACGGCCGACTTTGGGTGATGCTTGCGATGCTTAGTGAACGCCACTCGTACTGCTCGTTCTATCGCCTCCAAGTCGGGTTTGGTCCACTTTTCACTCCAAAGCTGTAGGTCAACAGGGGCACGGCAAATTTAAATCGCCTTTATCTAGTTGCCGGTACTTGTAGGTCTCGCCTTCAACCATATTCTGAATCTCCTCCTGTTCGTGGATGCGAAAACTTCCGGTATCTGACACTTTACCCGGTAGTAGATTGACTGTTCGACATTTATCAATACCAAACTCAATCCGAATATCGTTACTGAGCACCGTTACAAGCTGCAAGAGTCGGTGCAGCTTTCCAACTGTTCCCACAAACAGCTTTAAGTTGTTCATGTAGAAGGTGTGGGTAACATTGGTAGCTCTTCCTCCACTTTTCAAATGGTAGCCATAGTTGCATTGATTGAGTGTTCTACTGAGTGGATTCATCGCAAGGTAAAACCACAGCGGGCTAAAGGTATCGCTTTGGAAAATTCGCCTTATTATGCGGAGGGTTCTGAATCTTAACATCGTTACTCCGCCAGTAATATAAAGACATGTACTCCACATGCCCATTGCATGATATAATAGCCTGATGATTCCACCATCTACCTTGTACAACTGCAGTGCCTTGATAAGTTACGAGTGAGGAAATGAGTCATACGCCTTCTTTTAATCGATGAATGCTATGCTCAGGTTTCCTCTTTTCTGGCCTGACCTACAATAACTGCATCGATGATGATCTGATCTTTGCAACCTTGCGTGTTTTTCTGGCAGCCCTTCTGTTCTTCAATCATGACATTTTTCGCATCGCAATGGTTTTGTACCTTTTGGTTGATTACTGGGGTAGCCTCGCAAATATCCAGGGTGGTAAATTCGGTGGCGGCCAAGCTTCCAATTCCATTACTTCCTTCGTTGTAGTCTATTTTGTTGTTTCGGATGCGGTTATAAAACTCCCTTTGGTTAGTGTTAAAAATTCGAGTTTCCTCCTTCCGCTTCGAACTTTCTCGATACTGACGCATCCGTTTTGAAAGAACACTCAATCGCTGTACATGGGTGTCGAGAACCTTAGTAATATTAGTTCCAGTGAGGTCACGCAGCTCTGCGGGCTTGACAATTTCAGCAACGTGACGAACCAGCCTCGCTGATCGGTTTTCCCTCTTGTACTGCGTTAACCAACCAATTTGGTCCGTAGTATGGTGATTTGGCTCTCCACCCGTATAATTTATGCGGGTTTTTGTGCGTTGGGTTGTACGTGCCCTTCGTCGTTTCCTTGTGGGTACGACCGTAATCTCAGCGTTCTTACAACAGCCACAGCTGCAGAGTATACTATCAACGACTTCCAAGCACTGTGGCAGGATATCCTCTTTGAGAACGCTTACTGCACTTGTAAACCGGTAGGAATACTGCAGTTTTGGCATCCTGTGTCAGGACATGGGGTCTCTCCCTTGGAGTTGTGTTACTGCTGCGTTCATGTTGAAAGCTAGTTCGCCCAATAGTTGCTGTCGTTGTTGGTCCACTGGTGGTTCTGGAGCAGTCTGCTCGTCCGTTGACACGTTTACCACTATAATCGACTCACGCCTCTCACTCGCAAGTGATGCATCCAGCCCAACAGAACTCGTTATCGACATATCGCTTGATCCGTTCCCTTCCCTCCACAGCTCTCTTCGCACTTCCAGCTTGATGCACGCTACCTCGGCAGGTGTAAGCGACATGATTATTCGCTGTCAGGTATAAAATTTGTTCTGGTCAAGCTGGTTGAGGTGTGAATGTAGTTCGCCTCCCCGCGGTGCACCTTGGAAACGTTAAGCTCCCCTTAGGGGAAAAAAAAACTGGGGGGGGGGTGTTATACGACGGGGGGGGGAAGAGAGAAAAACCCCCATAGGAGGGGGGAAAAATGGGGGGGGGTGTGGGGGGGGGGGGGGGGCCGGGGGGGGAGGGGGGGGGGGGGGGGGGGCGCTAATTGGCAGGCCTCCAGTACGTTCCATTCTCCACCGCCCGACCTCGCCAGTCGGGCGGGAGTAGGCTCAGATGACCTATACCTGTCTTACGCTGATCCGGCTCTGAACACGGTTCCCCATGAAGGGCCGTGTCAACCCTCGCATGGCCTCCCTGCACGCATAGACAACCATGGGAACACAATAGCAACTACTCCACGTGGGCTTGGAAAGCGGCTGGAGGGGGACCCAAAAACATTGAGGAAACTAAGGAAACTAATAAAAACCAAGAGAGAGCGAATCCGTTCGCTAAAAGCGGCCTAGCGAGGTCCCCACCGCGTAAAACGGTGGGATCGGGCGTGAGCGACACCTGTGGTAGTGCTACGGCATCGGAGGCAGGTGGCACCAAACTAGGTGTGGCCATGGATGGGCCAGGACTCATCCGGGCCATGGATAGGTTGCGGGAAACCCTTCATAAGGTGTTGGAGGTCTCGGAGCAGTTGGACGCGATTATCGACTTCACGTCGTCGCGTAACAACATTGCGAAATACCTCAAGTTGAGCCTCCTTAGGCTACGCATGACAGTGCAGGCTGCATGCAAGGAGAGGGAAAAGCTGGAGGCCAAGCTCCTAGCTGAGCAAAGTGCCAAAGAGTTGGCACGGCGAGCGGCCACTGAAAGGGCGAGGGACATAGCCTCGAAGGAGACGCAGACGGAAACATCCGTCTCCGTCGGAGAGTCCACGCTATCCATGGGGGCGGGGACCTCCAAGCGGGCTAGGCAGTCTCCGGGCGATACGGCACCTGGCGCTTCTAAGAAGCGCATCGTGTCGGAAGCCCCATCAGGGAAGCGAACCTACGCGAACGTGGCGGCGGGGTCTGAGGGTCCATCCTCTCGACCAGCTCCGGCTGCCCGAAAAGAGAGAGGCCCCGGCGCTAAGCCCAGCGCGAAAGGCGCGACGTCCAGCTCGTGTGTTGTCTCAAGCGCCAAAGGGGGCCCGAGCAGCGAGGCCCCAACGACAACAACAGCCATAACTAGCACGGAAGCAGATGCCAGTGCTAGGAAGGGGACGAGCGATGACCCCAGGCGTGGCAGGGAAGGCCCCTGGAATAAAGTGAGGAAAAAGAGGAATAAAACAAAAAAAGAAAAGGACAAGCGACAGGTGGCCCGCAAGCGTAACCGCGGAGAGGCCCTCATCGTCAAGACCGAGGCGTCTAAGTACTCCGAGGTCTTGAAAGCGATGCGCGGGGACGCTAAATTGGCAGGCCTAGGCGCCGACGTGTGGAGTATACGCCGTACCCGCACTGGCGAAATGCTCCTGGAGCTTAAAAAAGCGACAACGCTTAAGGGCCCGGCGTATAGAGACCTGGCAAAACAGGCCTTAGGTGAGGGTGTGGAGGAGCGCGCCCTCGTTTTGCAGGTGACGATCCAGTGTAAAAACCTGGATGAGATCACCGAGGCAGACGAGATCTCCGCTGCACTAAAGGAACAGTGTAAGGTCGAGGTTGCTGCCGCAGACATACGTCTGAGGAAGGGTCCACTTGGGACCCAGGTGGCAACCCTGAGGGTAGCGGCAGTCGACGCAGACGTGGCGTTGAAAAGGTGGCGAAGGTGAAGCTGGGATGGGTCAATATGCCCACTACGCCTACACCAGACGCCAGGGCATGCTTCAGATGCCAGGAGAGCGGGCACATGTCCTGTGAGTGAAGGCCCAGATAGGAGCAACATGTGCAGAAGGTGTGGTAGCACTTGCCACAAGGCGCGGGATTGCAAAGGTCCCCCCAAATACTTGATGTGCGCCGGGAAACCGGACGATAAGCACGTCATGGGGGGGGGACTAAGTGCCCGGCCGTTAAATGTATTCCAACGAGCCAACCGTAATGCAGGTAACCCAACTAAACCTGAACCATTGTGTGGCAGCCCAGCAACTGCTGTGTCAGACAGTTAGTGAGTCGGCATCGGATATCGCCATAATTTCCGACCCATACCGCATCCCATCCGGCAACGGGAACTGGTTTGCGAACAGGTCTAATATGGCGGCATTATGGACGACGGGCAAGTACCCGGTTCAGGAGGTTGTGTCTACAACAAACGAAGGCTTCGTGGTTGTAAAAGAAAATGGAGTGTTCTTCTGCAGCTTCTACGCACCGCCAAGATGGTCGATCGAACAGTTTTCCAATATGCTCGATCGGATGACAACGGAGCTAACTGGCCTGAACCCGTTGGTAATAGCGGGGGACTTCAACACTTGGGTGCTCGAGTGGGGGAGCCGCCTTACCAACCCTAGGGGCCAGATTCTTCTGGAGGCCTTGGCTAGTCTAAATGTGGACCTAGCCAACGTGGGTACCAAGAGTACCTACCATAGAAACGGAGCGGAATCGATCATCGATATAACATTTAGCAGTCCTGGGCTGCTTAGCAATTGGAGGGTGGATGATGGCTACACCCATAGCGACCACTTGGCGGTTCGTTATTGTATCGTTCACAATACAAGGCAGCGTGCGGAAGGAGGAGGAACCTTGCGGCGAACGACTCGTTATGACACATACACGAGCGTGCGATGCGACCATGCCGAGGGAAGTCAAACCGAGGCATGGAAGATCGCCGGTGTATTGGTGAACGGAGTCGAACGCCGACCTCCGAAGAACATGCCTCCACGCAAGACGGACGGTGCAAAGAGCGCGGTCAGACGCCGATAGAATCGAGCGTAGAGGGGCGCTAGTCGCTGCGAAGGCCGCACTAAAGAAGGAGATAAAGGCCAGCAAGTGAGCCTACTTCGAGGGTCTGTGTCAGAAGGCCAGTACGAATCCGTGGGGTGACGCCTACCGGGTTGTAATGGCCAAAACCAGAGGTTCGGCGGCTCCAACCGAGCGTTCATCAGAGCTGCTGCAGATGATCGTTGGGGGGCTTCCGTAAAGGGAAGTCGACGGTGGATGCCATCCTGTCCGTCACCATGACGGCCGAGGTGCCAATCCAGCGAAAGAGGCTAGGAGTACGATACTGTGCGGTGGTCACCCTTGACGTGAGGAATGCGTTCAATAGCGCCAGTTGGGCGGCTATCGCCGACTCGCTCCAACAACTTCAAGTTCCTGGGTACCTGTACAAGATCCTCGGATACTTCCAGAATCGCGTACTGGTATATAATACAGAGGCAGGCCAGAAACGTGTGCAGATCACCGCAGGCGTCCAACAAGGTTCGATCCTGGGTCCGGTGTTATGGAACATGATGTACAACGAGGTACTGCGGCTTGAGTTCCCGAGCGGGGTGAAGATAGTCGGGTTCGCACACGACATCACCCTAGAGATATGTGGCGAATCCATCGAGGAGGTCGAGTTAACAGCCTCACACTCCATTGGCATTGTGGAGAGATGGATGAGCTACAGGCAATTGGAGCTAGCCCACCATAAGACCGAGGTCACGGTGGTGAATAATCGGAAATCGGAGCAACATGCGACGATCAGTGCAGGTAACTGTACAATAGAATCGAAGAGGTTCTTTGGGTATCTTGGGGTATGATCTACGATAAGCTGTCCTTTGTCACGTCGATCGCTTGCAAGAAAGCCTCTAGTGGCTATATCGGTATTATCCCGCATGATGTCGAATAGCTCGGCGGTGCAAGGGAGTAAGCGTAAACTCCTGGCCAGCGTCGCCCTGTCCATGCTTAGGTACGGCGGGCCGGCATGGATCACCGCCTTGAGTACCAAGAGCTACGCAAGTAAGCTAAGAAGTACACACAGGCGGCAGCTCTTTTTTTTTTTTTTGTTCCTAATAGAGGTGAGTGCATGCCGAACGGTATGACGCGAGCGCGGTCTGCGTCCTAGCGGGGATGATGCCAATAGGCATTGGCTTTTCAAGGGTATCTTAGAGTGCTTCGAGCAACGTGGAACAAGAGGTGTATTCCGGAAGACCACCAGAGCCGCATCCATGGTTAAGAGGCAAAGGGAATGGAACAACTCCACTAAAGGTCGGTGGACCCACCGACTAATCCCGGAATTACCGGGTGGGTCGGTAGGCGACACGGTGAAGTGAACTTCCACTTAACGCAGATATTGTCTGGCCACGGCTGTTTGGAGACAATACCCAGACAAACATGGGCATG